>QEPC01008502.1:602623-683629 GCA_003113815.1 Sphenodon punctatus
GCGCAGCTCCAACAGTCACTCACTCTCACTGCGATTGGGGATCAAGAGGGAGAAACAAGCTACAAACACACCTATTTATACTTAATGGTGAAGGCGGGACATGTCTCTCTGGGAAAGCCCTAGCCAATGAAATTGGGCATGTGGGTGTCGTCAACAGGGTCCGAGGGTTGATCATGCCGCCGGGTCTCGCAATACCTTGTATTCCGGGTGGCAGAAACATGATACAATGATCAGATAACCACCAAGATTCTGCGGTTGACGGAAAGGGGAGTTGGGGCTGCTAATTATTGGAATCCGCAAAAGTTCTGCTTCTGTTCACCAGTTCCGATGCCGCGGCACCATTAGCGGCAAACCGCAGCTGCAGCCGTCGGAAAGCTGTCTCTGCCGAACCGTGCCGTGATGTGCGGAATAGGGGTTTCCGTTGGTAACAGCTGCTGCGGCGGCATGCCACTACAGCCCTACTCTGAGGTTCCATAAGTCTCCAGGGGTGAACCCAACGAACCAGCGTTGCACCTTTCCGTGGGCAGACATGCGCTAGGAGACTTGTCCGGAGGAGGTAATGATCCGTCCATGACGGGTAAAACCAATACTTCCCCCACCACCAGATCCCCCGCCTCAAGGCTGGTGCAGAACATCACGTCAAGTGTATGTCCCCCCTCATGGGTCGTGCCCTTAACCCTCTGAGACAGTCCCATGGTTGTCATGGTGTCCATGAACTCACGCTCTGCTCCCCCTAAATTGGCATCGGCGTGGATATTGAAATCCTGCAGGACCACCTCCGATACCAATTCTGCTAGAGCATGTAGGGATGCTGCGGTACAGGTAGGTGTGCGGTATACCAACAGCAGGCCCATCTGTTTCCCGTCAAATTGAATACAAGGTGGACCCCCCCTCCATGCCCATGATGGTCTGCACAGGATACTGCCTCACAGACCAAGTGCCCTTAAAAACAACAACTACACCGCCTCCCCGCCCCTCTGATCTAGACTGATGCTGCACAGAGTACCCGACTGGAACAAGGTCAGCCAATATTGGCTCCGACTCATTGTCCCGTCAGGTCTCTGTAATGCACATGAGGGTGGCTGATAGATCCAGGATCAATTCCTGGATCGTTGTTGATTTATTACCAACCAACCTTGCATTCAACAGCAACAGCTCCAGACCAGGGGCCCCTCCGATCTTGATCCCTGTATTACCTGCCTGGGGGCCTATGCGGGGAACAGGAACCAAATATCTGCTTCTCCCCACAGTTGGTTTCCACCTTCCAGTGAGACCATTATTGCCCCAACCCATCATGACCCCCAATGGCTGTGGACACTCCCCTGGCCCCCCCCCCCGATAGCTGTCTTGCCGGACCCCTGAGGAGACCCTCTTCCCTGGTCATCCTTTCACTGGGCGACCAGACCCCCCCACCCTCATTGGATCAGACCCCCCCTCATCAGGAGGCTGTACCCAATCTTCCCCAACCAAGTCCCCTCCCCCATACATGCGCGGGGGGAGGCTATGTTACTCTTCATCCTCCCCAAACCCACCATCCCCTAATATATACCCCGGCCAGCTATTTTACAAGACCCATACCCTGACTCCCCTAAGGGCCGGGTGGCCCTTAGGCACGCAGCCTGTGGCAACGCTGGGCTGCCCTGTATCTTAACCCCCTCCCTGCCCACTGGAAATCTCCCAGGGAAGGGGAGGAGCCCCCACCTTGCCCCCGCTCCTCCTGCAATGGAGGAGGGACGAGAGCTGTCCCGGTGGGGCGGGACATTTCCTCTCCTATGGGGGCAACCCTACCTGGCCCCCAGTTATGGACTAGGGGTCTGGCTTGTTTCCGCCAGCAGCGGCAATACTCGGGATACCAGCCCAGCTGGGAACAGAGGCAGCCAGCATCTTAAGTGTATGAACATCTCCCTGCGAGCCCTCACTGTATGAACAGATGGTTTCCACAGGGAGATGCTCCCGGCCAATCGCAGGAGCCGCAGCTGAGCATGGAAGGACAGGCAGTCTCTTAGATATTTGGGGCCCTGGTCATTTAGAGCTGTTATGTATCTGGATAACCACTAGCTGTCTCTGTACTGTACATTGAATCTAGACAAACTGAAAATTAGATGTCAACTTTAACAAAGATAACTAAGCAGTAGAGCAAATTCCATGAGCAAAATCCACTACATTTTGTTGCTCTAAAAATTGTAAATATTTCTAAAGAGATGCTCCAGTTGTTCTCTGGCTAGACTAGATGATCATAATACACTCTGGCCTTAATTTAAGTTTACAAAAACAAAGCCTCTTGTTTGGGAATGAGCAACTAGATGGGATTTAGGAAAAAACTGAACATCTGTTTAGATCCCAATACTTCTGTAATACAAACAAGGCCACTCTGTGCCTCTTTCTCCAACTGGATGAAGTTTCTTTGGTGTCTGGTAGGAGGTGGGTTACACACTTTAATCATCATCATCAGCTTCACATGACAGCATCTGGTATAGAGTATGCTTATCTGTAGCGACACCTCTGCCCTGTTTCCCTTCCTTCCCCACCCTCCTATCTAGTTCCCTCTTCTCCTGGTCCCTCCTTCGAAGATAAGGTTATTTAACCTTATCTTCTAATCCCACATTCCATTGGCTTCCCACTCTAGCCAGATGACAACAGAATAAAGGTTAAAGTTAGCTAGGGGGCACTAGTGAGCATGCTAGCTGGTTAGACACATGGTGGCTGAGCTCCCACAGGACCTAAATTGAACCCAGAATAAAATAGCATCTAAAGAAAAATTAAAGCTCTACTTTGGTGGCTTGTAGTTATCAAAATGCCTAGACAGCCTAAAAAGAGCAAGAGGCCACCCATCAAACGTTTCTGTGAGCAGCAATCAGGACTGATGTCCCAGCCCGAGGAGATAGAAACAGAGGACATTATGGCATTGGCAGCCATCTCACCAGAGGTAATGGCGGGACTATAGCAGAACTGTTTAAAGAAATCAAAAGTGACCTGGCTGCCATGGCTAAGAAAAGTGACAGCCTGATGGATGAGATGAGCTCTTTTAAAAAGGCATTCCCCTCTCTAAAAAAAAAAAGTTGATGCTGTCAAAAAGAATGGATCATGTGGAGCATAGAGTGAGCACCTTAGAGGATGTGGGGCTGGTAAATGACGTTTTACATTCTCCAACTTGGCTGCCCACCTCGCTACTAAATGTGAGGACTTAGAAAATCAAAGCTGTTGCTCTAATTTGAGATTCATGGGGATTCGTGAGGGCTGGAGGCGCAGGACACCCCTGCTTTCCGCAGGCGGTTGCTGGCAGTGCTCTTTCCCGCCAAAACCCAACTCCACTCTACTATAGTGGAGCATGCCCACCGAGCCCTCAGATCAGGACCTGGGGTGGGGACTCCCCCCTGGGCTATAACTGCTAAGTTCTTAAACTTTAGAGAGAAGGAAGCGATATTGTGCCTGGCCAGGCGGGCTGTCACTAGAATACAAAGGGGCTGAGATGAAAATGTACCCGGATCTGGCCCCAGAGGGCCTGGTAAAAATACATGGATTTGTTGAGCAAAAAAGGTATGAAGTCACAGATCCGCCATCTGGCACGGCTCTCTTTCACCTACCAGGGCCAGCGGTGCACCTTAAATGATCAGGCCAGTTATAAAGAATTTCTGAAAGTTAATCCAGCCCTCACTTGTGACAACACAGGGGAGGAGAATGCAGCCCTTGAATGATGTTCTTGTTTGCCTTACTACTCTGCTTGCTATTTCTTCTTTGTATCAGGGGGGAGGGCTGATGGCTGAAGATATTCAAAGAAAAAGATCTGCCCTTGTTTGGTAGCAGATCAAAGTGGTTTCTGATCCCCCTCAACTGGGGTTTGTTTATATTGAAATGCTCAGTTTATATTTGTTTGAGCTCAGTTTGTACACATGGGTTCATATCAAATGCAAGTTTTAAGATATATCAATTTGACTGCTTTTTGCAGTCACTGGTGCCCTGGGGCAGCTCAGACCAAGCCAGTTTGAGTGCATCTTCACTCTTCCACTTTGGGGGAGGGGGAGGGGGGAATTGGGGTTTGAGTTTGTCTTCTGTTACTTTGATTTGAAACCATGTGCGCAGCAATATTTGCAGGGAGATTCCCTGGCACTTAAGAGATTGGAGCCTCAGACAAAAGGGGGGCGGGAGAGAGATGCTTTTGCATTGTTGGCAGTTTTTTGCACAGCACTGTTCTCCAGAGGAGTAGATGGAGATTGCAGTATCTTAAACTAATTGGTTTGCTGCCTACAGCTCTCTCTACAGCTTCTTTGCCAGAGAGGCTTAGGGATCACAGAACCATTATTTTCCTCCAGGTATTTATGGGATAGCTGTCATTTTTGTTCCTCGTGTTTGTATACTGGAGAAATGTGACCATTGGGCCAACAGGATACTTGGATCCCTTAGTTTTATTTTAGCCTTCTTTAAAAACTTAGTAATGAGACTCTGGCCCCAAAAAATATATTTTAAGCTTTTGGTACTTTACAATTTGGTGCTTGGATCTGAACTTCAGTAAGAATTTCTTATAGCAGAGCTGTATGAGTTTGTACACAGATCCAAATTGCAATAGGGATTTTTAAAATTTACCATATCTGTGCTTTACAATTGGGGGTTTGGGTCTGGATAACAAGAATTTTTAAAATTTACTATATTGGTGCTTTACAAAATGATGTTCAGGTCTGACTCTCTACAAGGGCTTCCTTAATTTAATTGGCTGAGCTGTACAACTTGGAGTCTGTGGCTATACTTGTTTAAGATGTTTATTAATTTAACATATCAGTGCTTTAACAAAATGTTGTTTGGAATATACCAGGATAGAAAAGAATTGCATAGAAGGGAGTTGTATCAATGCAAGCCAAACTTCTAAAATAGCTGAGATGCTTTTCTTCCTTTAAAAAAAAAACTATCAATGCTTTACAATAGAGTCTCCACACTCTCAAGTTAGCTGGCTCTGCTTCATGACCCAAAAAGCAGAACTGGGTAATTGCTAGTATGAAAACACTCACTTAACACTAGAGATCTGAACTGTCAAATAAAAAGAGAGTAATCAAATTCATAAAGGATCAGAAAATCAATGTAATATTTCTGCAGAAGACACACCAAGATGTTACATGGTTAAGAAATAAATATTTTGGCTCATATTATGCCTGCTTTCAGAAAAAGCATGCAGGAGTATTAATTTGATTTGCAAATAAACTGAGGTTTCAGTTCATGTGACAGTTCAAAGACAAGAAGGCTAATTTCTTGTTAGTGGCAGGTACATGAGGGAGTCATCCGCACTTTTGTCTCTATATGCACCCAATGGCAATTCTGTCTGCTCCCTGACATTCTGGAACAAGCTGAGGGTTCGATCCTGATTCAAGGTGATCTGAACTGCCACCTCTTGCAGAGGAATCCGCTGCATCTCCCCTGGAAAAGTGGCTGGTAGAAGTGGGCAAATTGATATCAGATAGTGGGTTTAAAGATGTTAGTCAAATAGTAGATCCAAATCATAGAGATTACACATTCTTCTCTGCAAGGCATGGCTCTTATTCAAGAATTGACTATGTCTTAGTTTCCCCTGATATGTTTTTAACAGTTGTAAAAGAATTCAGATGGTCCCGGTGGTTTTCTCAGATTATCATGCCACAGTGATCCAGATGCAGGAACGGGCGTAGCAGCAGAAAAAGCAAAATACCTGACTGCTTCCCAAAAAACTGTTGCAAGATCCCCTGGTAAAGAAAAAAATTGGAGAAATATTCAAAGACTATATGAAACACAATGAGACTTCTTTTACCTCCTCCCACACATTATGGGATGTAGCTAAAGCTGTGATCAGGCTTATAAGAAAAGGGAGAAAGCGGAGACCCTGAGGGACCTTTATTCTAAATTGAACAATTTATTTTTGATTGATAGGCATAACCACTACAAAAAGAAGCAAACTCAAATAACCACTTTAAGAGGCAAAAGTAACCTGATTGAAACTGAAGCTACAGTAAACAGCTGTGCCAAATCAAATATATGTACTACGAGAAAAGTAATAAAGCTGATCAATCGCCTGTTGGCAAACATGATAAAGCAGAAACAAAATAAAACTAGGATTACTCAGGTTAGTAGACCTGATGGTAAGGTCTCAACCCAGCAAGGGGATATTTCAGAATCTTTCCTGTTTATAGCTCACTTTATAAATCTATTTGTCTAACCCTGGAGAAGATGTGCCAATTTTTGTCCAAACTAAAAATGCCCAAGCTAAACAAATTCCAATTAGAGATGCTAAGCGAAAGGTTCACAGAGGAAGAAATAAAAATTACAATTAAACAGTTACCAAAAAATAAAGCTGCTGGGCCAGACTCTCTGAGTTTTACCAGATTTTAGCTGAGCATCTTGCCCCCTTGCTAATAAGGGTGTTCAATGATATTTTGGAACGGAGAGCTCTCCTAGACTCTTTTAAAATGGCTAACATAACTCTCTGTCTTGCCCCCTTGCTAATCTGGGTGTTCAATGATATTTTGGAACGGAGAGCTCTCCTGGACTCTTTTAAAATGGCTAACATAACTCTCTGTCTTAAGGCAGGGAAACCTACAGAGAAGTGTACCAGCTACTGACCCATTTTGCTGCTAAATGCCAATTTAAAAATCTTTTCTAAAACCCTAGCGAATAGATTAAACAACTGCATTGGCCAACTCACTGATCCTGATCAGGTGGGGTTCATTCCCCTTTGCTTAGGGACTGATGTCAGAAAGGCAGTGGTTGTGGTACGCCATATAGATACAACGGGGGCTAACGCGGCTGTCATTTCTATGGACACAGAGAAGGCGTTTGATAGAATTGAGTTCCAGTTTCTGTTTGACATCCTGACACACATGGGATTCGCCGGAAATTTCTTGAAACAGGTTCAAGGCCATATGTGAAGGCCCTAAATCGCAGCTCATACTAAATGGATAGCTGTTCTTCTCCCCACCCACACCCCATTTGACTTGCTTTGTGCTACCCAACATGGTTGCCTGCTCTCTCAATTACTTTTTGACCTTGCACTGGAGCCCATTGTTACAGCGATCCAGTAAGACAGGAATTTGGATTGGTAGGGAAGAGCACAAACTTGCCCTGTATGCAGACGACATGCTGGTGTTTCTTTCAGACCTGGCTCTCTGTCCCCCGGTTATTATTATTATTAACAAACATTTATATAGCACCAGCAGTGTACCTGGCACTTTACAAAGTAATAAAATAGACACGGTCCCTGCCCCTAGGGCTTACAATCTGAGAGACAGGAGCTGGGGGAGAGACTTAGGAAGGGGAACAGAGGGAGAGACAAGGGATCTAACATTCATGAAGATGCGAGGTCTCAAGTGCACGTACTTGGCTTGGTTACGATGAGTTGGTTACGGTTGATCAGTTTAAAGAAGGGTATCAGCATAGCAAAAGGTCTCTTCTCAGGTGACCAGTTTCAGACCAAAGGACTTGCAGAAAAATCTGCAGTTCCAGATAGACATGTTTCAGTATAATCAAATAAGTTTCTTTACAGGTTCAAAAAAAAAAAAAAGGATTTTCTCAGATCCATGGAAATGGAGAATATAATGTTTTCCTCTATAAGCAAGCAGGGTTTGATAGCAAGATTTTAAAGCGTTAAAGACAATCTGGTACGAACCTCAACTTAAATATACAAAATTGGAAAAAGGATATTCAAAGGAATCTGAAACATAAAGATGTTCAAATATGGTCTCACATGAAAAAATGCTCAACTGCTTTATCCATTGCTGAAACCCAAACAAAACTTACAATGTGTTTTATACTTGACCCCCCCTCCCCCCAGAGTATCCGGAATGTCAGGGAACCTGCCTATAAAATGCTGGAGGGGATGTGGGGAGGAGGCTAATTTCCTCCACTGTTGGTGGACCTGTCCAATTGTCTATGACTTTGGGGCTAAAGTTCGGGATTGTGTTTAGGTGGCTATGGGGCTGACTTTACAGTTTTGACCGGAGTCTGCTTTGCTGGGTATTTACCCAGATATACCGCTTATGGAGGCTCACATAAGCACTGGTAAACAGATGTTTCTTGCTGCTGCCAATATCATTGCTCATAACTGGAAGTCCAAGAAACCCTTATCGATGAACGAATGGCTGAAGTGATTATAGTACATCATGACCATGGAGCGGATCCTGGCCGAGCTGAACGGATCTCTAGAGGACTTCTTTTCAGTCTGGTCAACATGCTTCTCCTGCATTAAGGACAAACTCAATGTTGAGGAACCGGAAAACGCGATTTGGTTACATGAGATTTTAACACTTCAGTGTCCGTTAAGATCTTTCCGTCGTGGGGAAAGTGGCAGTTACTTGGTGGTTGCTGTGCACGTGGGGTGTGGGTTTTTTAGTTTTTTTTTTTTACACATTACAGTAAACAATCTGGTTGGTTTCGGGGCAATTGGAGCAGAGGGGGATAGGGTGGGTCAATGTATGGTCAATACTATGTACTAGTAAAATGTAAACAATGTTATTCTGTGTGGTCCCAAGCTGTAAAATAGGGGCCTTGTTCAGTTCAAGTGTACTGTACTTGTCATGTCTTGATCAATAAAAAAGAAAATTTAAAATAGCTTAAGTGCTCTCAGGTTTTTGAGTTGCTCCTGAGTTGCTCCTCCAGCAAAATGCTGCATTAATTGAAGGTCGCTCGGTTGAGAACCTGGTTTCTAGCTTGGAACACCTAGCTGGGCAAGGTCATTGATCGGGTGGCTGCGAGGCGTCTGCTCCTGCCGCTTTGCCACCTTGGAGCTCCTTGGTTTACTGAGGAGCTGCAGTGTCTGAAGCGGGAAGGGCGGTGGTTAGAGCAACACTGGCGCCGTTCTTGTGCTGAATTCGATCAGTTGCAGCATCGGACCCATTTGCAGTCCTATGCTGTGGCCATGAGGACGGCAAAGAAGGAATTCTTTGCCACCCTCATAGCTGCTGCGAAGTCGTGGTGAGGTGCCTGATCAGTCCCACTGGGAGGAGTTTGTAAACTACTTTGCAGATAAGACTGCTCGAATCCAGCACGATTTAGGGGCCGGGATTGATGCAGAAGGAAGAGAGCCAAGGGTTTTGGATGCCCCCCGTCTGGTCTATCTTCGTGGGATCAGTTTCAGGAAGTGACGCCTGTCGATGCCAAGGGGGTTCTGGGGTCTGTTAGGGCCACCTTTTCTGAATTAGATCCTTGCCCATCCCAGTTGGTGAAAACCTCCAGGGAGACCTTGGAACCGGTGCTGGTGGGAGTGATCAACACCTCCCTTCGGGAGGGCAAGGTGCCGGACTGCCTCAAGGCGGCAGTGGTGTGGTCCCTGCTTAAAAAAACATAATTGGGTGTTGACTTGCCTGCTAGCTACTGCCCTGTCTCTAAACCTTCCCTTTTTAGGGAAGGTTATTGAATGGGTGGTGGCCCAACAGCTTCAGGGCCATTTGGATAGCATTGGCTTTCTGGACCCTTTTCAATCAGGTTTTTGTCCAGGATATGGCACTGAGACTGCATTGGTGGCCTTGGTAGACTACCTCCTCCGAGAGATGGACTTAGGACATTCAACACTTCTTGTCCTGTTGGATCTCTTGGCAGCATTTGATATGGTTGATCATGGGTTCTGGAGGCAGTGTAAGACTTTTTTGTTTGTAAAGGGATTTGGCGGGCAAGGATGGGGTCTTGGAAGTGATTTTAGGGTAGGATTATGAGTGTGGTTGGATGTGAATGTGATGGCTGGTAAGCCAGAAGTGTAAATTAAGGAGGGCCACAAGTGCTTGGGATAATCAAGGGCCTGCAACTGGAGTGCTGGAGACTGGTCTCCTGAGAGCTGCTGTCTTGGGTCCTGAAGCAGCCTACAAAGCCTGAAACTATGAGTAGCCAGCCAGACAACTGTGGCCTGGCTGGATGGGGGCTACATACGGCTGGGAATGGCAGAGGGATGTTTCCCAGCATTAGCAAAACTTTTACTACTGTTGTGAGGCTTGTATGGAACTGTGAAAAGCTGAAGCCTGTGGACCAGTGTGTACTGAACTAGTGAACTGAACCAAGTCCCAAGTGGGACTGGCTTTTGAAGGTCCTGCAAGGACTCACCCTGGGCCGAGCCCACCCTGTTACAATGAGGATTCCTAGAACCATAGAACGTCAACGTTGGAATGGACCTCCAGGTTCCTCCAGTGACAGAGAGCTTATTACCTCTATACTATAGGCAACTTGTTCCATTGCCACAAAGCTCTTGCTGTTTGAATTTTTTTTCCTGATATCAAGCTGTAATATCTTTCTGTAATTTGAGCCCATTATTTCTAGCCCTACCCTCTGTAGCAATGAAGAACAGTTCCTAGACAATCATTGAGCCCAGTATCCTATCTCTAACAGTGGTAATTCTCAGTTGCTTTAGGGAACTATTTTTTTAAAAATAATATTTTTATTATATTTTAACAACTTATTTTACACCCTCTAATCGTTTGTTTGCATTGTTGTTTATAGGACCTGGGTTACAGAAACGGTCATTGTTACACTTTGCGTGTATACCTCTTGTTTAAATTTCTCATTCTCCCTCCCCCCCCCCCAAAACCACCCAGTCCCTCCCTCCCCCTTCTCTCTCAATTTGCCTTATTTTCAAATTTCAGTTAAGCATACAGTGGGGTTAAGCTGATTTGTTTCTAATTTTTTTTGGAGTAGGTTCCAGATGTTAGTCCATACTGTGTAAAAGTCCTCCATTTCATGTCGAAGCTCCGCTTGTACTCTTTCCATTGTGATTGTATACCATAGTCTGTGTCCATTTTCCCACAGAGGTTTTTTTAGTTGACTTCCAGTTACATACTATTGTATGAAGTGCTGCTAGTCTTAATTGTTGACACGCTTGGGTTCTCTCTGGGGTTATTGGTAGGTCCGGGAAGATGCCCAGTAGCGCGGTTTCTGGTTGTCTTGGGATTTCTATCTGTGCCACTTTATTTATGTGGGCCCAGACTTTTTACCAGAAGTCTTGCATATGTGGACACTCCCACCAACAGTGGAGCCATGTTCCAATATTCTTACAACCCTGCCAACAGTCCCTTGGGTATGTATTATTCATTCTGTTTAGTCTGTAGGGGGTCAGGTACATTCTGTAAGTAGTTTTTATCTGAGGCTCTAACACGGATACGGAACGTGATAGTTTGCGTATGTTTGTCCAGATAATATTCATCTTTTTTTTCATTCTTTCTTTTCAGGTCGGTCTCCCATGCCTCAAGATATCCTGCATCAGGTAGGTGCATTATTGCTTGTAGTACTCTGTATATTTTTGATATTTCATGCTTTCGTCCCTGATCTGCATACATCACCCTTTCGAAATCAGTTTCTTTTCTGGTGACGTTTGCTTTTATTTCTTTGTTTCCAAATCTGCTCATCACCTAAGCATATACCCAAAAGTTTGGAGCCTCTTCTAGTTTTTGCTGTATCATTTGACTTGTTAGCATGGTGTCGCCTTCAAGTAAGTTGGATGCACATTTTAGTCCTTTTGATTCCCACTTTTTTTAAAACTTCTTTTTGAATTTCTGCCTTTTTACTCCACTTTCCAAAGATTGGCGTGCATGGGGAGGTTTCCCTCGAAATTCCCAATTTATTATTAATTTTTTCCCAAATCTGTATTGCCATACTTGCAAAAGGATGTCCCATCACTAGTTTCCTATTAACCTTTTGGCCATCTGTTAACACGTCCCTGAACGCCTCCAACTGACATGCCTCCCTTTCCATTACTAACCAATCTGGATTATTTCTTCCCTGGTACCATATTTTTACCCCTCTAAGGGCTGCCGCCCAGTGATAGAGTTGCATATCTAGTAGATGTTGACCCCCCTTGTCCTTGCTAGTATATAAAATCTCTTTTCTTATTCTGGGTTTCTTCCTCTGCCAAATAATCCTTGACACTATTTTATTTATCGTTCGAAAGTAATCCTTGGGGAGTTGTATTGGGAGTGCAAAGGAAGTGTAGAGTAATTTAGGGAGTATCATCATTTTAACTAAGTTTAATCTTCCTATCCGTGAGACTTGTAGTCTCTTCCACTCTTCCTCTTTGCGTCTCAAATTCTCTAGTAATGGGAGAAAATTATTTTTATATAAGTTTTTCCTCTTTTTTGTGATTTGTATGCCCAAGTATTTGATGCCATCTGTTTGAACCGCAAAGGGTGTGACCATTCTTTCTTTAGTGGATAATTTTTCCTCATTAAACATTAACATCTCTGATTTGTCTACATTTATTTTATATCCCGAATTTTTCCCGAATTTTTCTATTATTCCCAGTAAGCTGGGGATCGATCTGGGCAGGTCAGTAAGGCTTAGCATCATGTCATCTGCATACATCGCTAATTTATATTCAGTATTTTGCACTTTAACTCCCTGTATTTGTTGTTCTGCTCTAATAGCTATTGCTAATGGTTCTATAACTATGTTAAATAACAGGGGGGATAATGGACATCCCTGTTGGGTTCCTCTTGTTATTTTAATGTTGGGTGATTGGTTCCCTTCTATCAATATTTTAGCTCGTGGGGCCTTATATCTTATTTTTAACCATTTCAGAAATGTTCCAGTGATTCCCATTCTTTTCATGGTCTCAAATAAGTATATGTATTCGACCATGTCAAAGGCCTTCTCTGCGTCCAGTGCCAATATTGCCGTTGGCGTCTGATTGGTCTTTACCTGTGTTATGACATTTATTATTTTCCTTATATTATCAATTCCCAGCCTTCCCGGAATGAAGCCTGTCTGATCTGTGTGTATTATATTAGGGATGATCATCATTAATCTGTTTGCCGGGATTTTAGTAAATAATTTGGCATCGGTGTTGATTAGCGATATGGGTCTGTATCCGCTCCAGATTTCCAGATTCTTTCCCTGTTTGGGGCATAGTGTTATCGTGGCATCATAGAACGTGTTGGGTAGTTGCCCTTGGTTTATTATTGTGTTATATACTCTGGCTAGTATCAGGGCTATCTGGTCCTTAATTTTTTTGTAAAATTCTGCTGGGTACCCATCCGGGTCTGCAGCTTTCTTATTTGGTAGGGTTTTTATTGTGTCTTTTATCTCTTCTTATTTCCTCGTTTAAATATTGGGTTTCCTCTCTATTGAGTTTTTTAAAGGTTATCTAAAAATTGATTGATGTTGTCCAGTGTTGGGTTCCCTGAACTATATAATTTCTCATAAAATTGGACGAAGCAATCAGCCACGTCCTTCCCTTTTTGTATTGGGGACTCGTTAGTGTTTCTAATGTATGGGAGTGTTGTTTTCTGTCTTTTCTTTTTTGTTAACCACGCTAGGGCTTTGTCTGCCTTGTTGCCCTTTTCAAAATAGAATGCTTTTGTATACCTTATTTTTTTGATCAATGCATCGCTTTCTAATAAGTTAATTTGGTTTCTAATCGTAGCTATCCTGGTAGCATTTTCGATTGGGTTTTTGACAGTTTTATTTGTAGGTATTTTTAGCTAATTTGTGCCTTTTTCTCTTTTTTTAGATGAGCTCCCAGTGATATAAAGTGGCCTCTCATGACCGCCTTTGCTGCTTCCCATAATGTAGCTGGGGCCGTGCTGGGTACATCGTTTATCTGCATATATTCCTTTATTTTTTCCTCTATTTGATCTGTAATCCATCTATTTTGCAAATAAAATTGTTTCAATCTCCAATTTTGTTGTCCCTGTATTTTTGCTTTTGTTGTTTCCAAAACTACTGTGTTGTGGTCAGAGAAAGGGGTTATTAAGATGTATGATTCCCCACACTGCACTAAATCTGGGTTTATTAATATATGGTCTATTTTGGTAGATATTTTATGTGGGTTTGAATAGAATGTAAATTCCTGTGTTTTGGGGTGTGTTACCCTCCAGATATCTACCCATTGATTTTCTTTAAGGATCTGCACAATTCTGGTTTGTTGTCTTGACAGCTTATTTTTGGTAAAGTGGTCTAATTCTGTTAGGGGGGGGTATTAAAATCGCCCATTAAAATTGCTTTTCCTTCAATTTTTTGTTGTATTTCTGGTATAACTTCTGTAAAGAAGGCTCTGGTATTTATGTTGGGTGCGTCTATAGCCCCAATCGTATGTGTGTCTTGGTGTATTTTACCCTTTATGAGCAATCTCCTTCCTTGTTTGTCTCTGTCTATCTCATTTACTTGCATATTTATTGTCTTCCTTATCCTTATCAGCACCCCTGTTCTCTTCTTTTCCCCATTAGTGTGCTATATTTTATATTCTTGGTTTGCAAATCTTTCATTCCTCAATAAATGGGTTTCTTGTAATGAGAATATAGCTGGTTTGTGTTTAGTTATAAATTGCCACACTCGCTTCCTTTTTTGTGGGTTATTAAGTCCACATACATTTAGCGATATCACTTTTAAACTGTCCATTTTCTTTTTTTATTTGTAGTATATTTATTTCTTATCTCCATGTACTCTGCGTTTCTCCTGTTGCTTAAATTTTGTCTTTGATTATTGCCCCCTTTGTTTGTATGTATAGTGTTCCTGGTTTTATTATATTCTCTCCTGTGTTTGTTCCTTAATCGGTTCTCCTCCCTTTTTTTTTATGCTTCCCATTTTTTGTTTCTGTTGGTTTTTTAACCTTTTTCTCGCTTCCTCCTTCTGTTTTACCCCTTTTCTACTTACCCCCTTATCCCTGTTTCCCTTCCCCCCCCTCCCTATCCCCCCACCTGTTACCAACCTGACGGAATCCCTTTTGTGGAGCGTCACACCTTTTAGGCTCTCTGCCCCCCCCCGCCCTTTGCATCAACACAATCTTAAATTATTGTCTACAACATTTTATATATTATAACATTTTGTAATTAGCTTATAACTTGTTTTTGTTAACTTTCTCCCCAGCTGGTTTATCACCTTAGGTTGTTTGCTGTGGTGTTGCTTTTTGTTTCTTGTTTCATCCCACTGCTTTATCTTTTAATGTGTGAGTCTTAAAGTCTTCCAGCTCATTTTCATTTGTGAAGAAATATCTTCTTCCATGATATATGAAAGTCAATTTGGCTGGGTAGTATATCTGTGCTTTGATCCCTGACTTGCTCAGGCTGTCTACTTGGTTTCTCCATGCCTTTCTGCGCTGTACTGTCTCTATTGCGAGGTCAGGGAAGATGGATATTTTAGTCCCCTCAAATTGCATGTCTTTGGTGTTTCTGGCCTCCCTGATGATTTCTTCCTTGTCCAAATATCTCAGAAATTTCACTATTATTGCTCTCGCTGGTAGCGGGTCTTTAGGCTTAGGCCTTAGTGAGCGGTGGGCCCTTTCTATCTCAACTGCGTGTAGAGCAGATTTTTCTGGGAATAGGGTTTTGAACATCTCGTGTAATAAATCTCGCACATTGTTTTTTCCCCTCCCTTCAGGAATTCCCATTATTCTCAGATTGTTTCTTCTGGACCGATTTTCTAGGTCCTCTACTTTGTTTTTTAAGTCTCGCATCGCCACCTCTGAGCCGGTGATTTTTTGCTCTACAGTGTTTTCCTCAATCTTCTAAGTCACTTATCCTCTGCTCCATATTGTCCATTCTTTTATTTATGCCCTCCACCTGCCCTTTCAAATCCTCCAGCCTGGAGTTTGTTTTAATTATGTCCGCTTTGTTCACTGCCAAGTCTTTTTAAATTGATTTTAGCATTTCTAATACTTGCGTCTGTGACTCTGTCTCCTCCAGTGGCTCCCTCCCTACTGCACCCGCCATCTTGTTTTCCCCCGTGTCAGCTTTTCTTGAGCTGCGGCGCGGGGTACAGAAACGATCAATGGTTGAGTCAGCTTCCTTTTTTTTTTTGTCTCCACTCATTCCTCACTCTTTGTGCCAGGTTTTTGAGCTTTTGGAGAAAGTTTTTCTGTTGTTTTATTTGTGTTTTTGCATCGGGCCACCGGGAGCTCAGACGAACGCGACCTGCTGCTCGCGCATGCCCACGTGACCCCGGAAACTATTCTAACAGGTCATAAAGGAGTGATCTATTCCCTGTTGCTCCTAGAAATAATGGATCAATCTTGGATTACTGCCTCTTCAAATAAGACCTCAGGAGAGAACTTGGGACATACCATTTTTCACATTTTAAAATAAGCTTGTAAAAAAATTCCTTTTATTAAAGATCATTCAAAAACTCCACAATAAATAAGACTGTTAGCTTCCACGTATAGTACAGAATAATGGGAGAACTGCCCCACACAAAATACTTCTGTAAAAAGGGAAGTGGAAGGAACACAGAGTTTACAGAAACTGCTTCAGATTGCAAACTACAACTTAATAAACCAAGCCAGCATTCTCCTTGTTGAAGCTGGATACATTAATACAGAATGAGTCCCCAACATATTAAAAATATAACCTTTACCATCCCATTTCACTCATAGGGGAACATTGTTTTGAACCATAATGGAAAAATAGAATTTGTATAATAGCACCACCAGCGGTACAGAAGGGTATCTGTGTTAGCTCCACGGCCTTCACATCCAGAATAAACATCTCCCATGATTCATTATGCATCAGTCTCAAGCACAAATCTTTGGGGCATGCTCTCAAGGGCTGCCAGGCACCAGGTGGTTAAGCAAGTTCATATAGATCAGGCTGCTAGTTTCGACGGTATATTAGATCCCGGGTTGCCACGTCAACCTTTTGCTGGTAGTCCTCCAGTTTGTCATGCACCTTCTGGTATAGCTGGAAGAGATGGTGAACAGGTGACCACACAGTTATGTGGAAGATAGTCTGGCTTACACCCCACCCTTACTCATGTAAAAACAGCTGTTTTCCCCTCCCAATTATCTGCAATGTTTTGGAATGCAGTTTGTACAAGATGAAGCTGTATTCATGTTGGCTGTTCAATGTTCTGCAATCGATGGATGTTTGTCAAAAATGTGTCAACACCAACATGTACCATAAGCATGCACCTTGCTGGTAATCTTTGAAGAACAGTCAACGGCTAGGAGTTGATACTTTCCCTCACATTGTAGGCTTTACATAAGCATTACTCCAGGGATAACAACCTTGGCCCAGAGCATACACAAGGATCACGGGTATGTATAACAGATACAGTGTAATTTCAGATGTGATGGGCCCGGAGGCCTGATTCCGGAGGGGGATCGGGAAGGGGCTGCATGGTGAGGGGGTGGGACTAATCGGTGCGACCGCACAGCCCTGCCCACCCCCCGGTGGCTCCCTTGGCCGGCCGCCCTCGGGGAGATGGGCAGGCACAGCGGCCAATGCAGCCGCTGCGCCTGATCCCGTATCGCGGTCAGGGCCACGATCCGGGATGTGCCAAAGTAACAGATGTTACTTTTGACCCATCCTGTATCGTGGCCAATCTAACCACGTTTCTCGACCTCCAGACCCCCACCAGAGATTTACCGTGGTGAACATCTGGTGGGAGTCAAACAGACGTTTGCGTGAATGCCGCCACCACAGGGAATCCACTGGGATTCACTGTGGTGAAAGGTGTTTTCGTAACGTCTGAAATAACCCAGGCTTTGGGACTTACTGTGATTAAAATGAAGGTAGTTTACACCAAGTAGTAAATAGACTTATGCTGGATAACAAATACCATTCCATGCTCCTGCACTTACTTCAGAGTAAGTTCCTCATGTCTGACCCCTTAGAGTAAACACATGGAGGAAGCAGGTAGCACCCTGCTACGGAAAAGCTTCTGCTGCCTATACATTCTAACTGTGCTGTGGAGAAAGGGCTCAGACTCAAACCGAACAAAAGGTATTTCCCATGTACTTCCACAATTATTTATTAATTAGGAACTTCGAACTCCCCACGCAACAACCCCAGTAAAAAACATGTTTATGAAAACACATTACAAGGCAAGACACACACACTTGAACGAACCACATGATGAGTCTGCAAGAGGGATAGGTGTTGTGTGAATGTGGTCTCAATATGTTTACTCTTTTAATTAACTAAAAATATTTTAAATAATTTCAGTCTCTGCAAGTGGCCTAAGTCCAACATATCTGCATAGATAAATTGCATTTTTTCCATACAACTGTTTTTATATATGAAAATTCATTCAATGTTATTTGTAAGATTGACAGTTTCAAATGTTTCAGTAAAACTCCACATACTACTGACTGCTTTGCCTTAATATACAAATATTGTTTTCCCATCTCAGCCATGAATTCACTGAATAGTCATGGGCAAGTCATTATTCTCTCAGCCTCAGCTCCCATCTGTAAAATAGGATTAACAACCTATTTCACAGGGCTGATGTGAAGGTGACTTAGATAGTAATTGCAAAGCATCTTGAACACTGAGAACGCTATAGAAATAGGATAATCTTATAAAAAGCAACCTGGTTTGTCTAAATAAATAATCCTACACAAACCCTTGAGGTTGTAAACTGGCTGGCATGTGGTTTTGTTATCCTAAGAATCAAATGAATCCTTTGCATATCACTGAAAGCCAAAGAACTTATTTCTTTTTACTTGTTTCATTTTTTTGTCGGACAGATGGAAAATTTATGATATATGCCCATTAAAGGCAGAACCCCATCCACATTCCTGAAAAACTGGTATCAGTGCTCTGTGCTTCTGGCCCCTCTGTGATCCTTCACAACTCTTCACAAAATAAAGTCAATTATGTGGTAAGTTCATAAGTTTAATAATCAAGGGAAGTTGGCCATCTTTACCAGCTGATTTGTAACTTCAACATTTTTAACTTCTCATCTCTACTCTCTTAAAATTTTAAATCATTCATTTGAAATGGAATAAGTTTCTTTACCTTGTTATAAATAGATGTTAAAAACCTTAGACCGGTATCACAGACATAAGAGTCAGTTTTAAAACTCATTAATAGGTTCTTTAACATTTTTCTCCCTGATAAATTCCCGAGACACAAAATGTTTTGAATGATATATTTTATTGAACCAACAGTTGTTGGTGGAAATAAGCAAGCTTTCGGGCCATCATTCCTAAAAGCCCATCTGATTTTATTAGAGCCTTTAATAACAACCTTTAGGCAGAACAAACTAATTCTGCTTTTTTGATAGTACTAATGAGAAGCACTTACCATTAAGTTGTGATTATTGGTTGTGTTCTCTCCCAAAGTCTGAAGAAGGTGGTCAATAGCAGAATATGGAAGCCAAACCATTGGAGCTGTAGCAGACAATGGGAACTAAAGAGAATATTACTTTTTAATTTTATTTAGTCATTGAAGAGTAAATATCATTAAGGGCAAAGAGAAAACCTCTCTGCTTCAGAAAATCAAATGAAATATGGAGAAATCCATTGGGTCTATGCAGAATTCTCTTAAATGTTTTGTCCAGTCTTAAATTAATCAAGTTAGGATTAATTTAATCAATACGCACTTTACCTCAATTCCAAAATACTGATGTCCCTTTCCAAGTAAGGCATCCACATACTCAGAAACCAAATCCACAGCTTCCTCCAAAAGGTCATAATTCAAATAGAGACGAAGCAGTTCAGCAGCATCCACCTTCTGCCAAGAAACATAATTAGCAACGCTCAAGGAAAGGGCCAGCTTGTGCTGCTGGTTTTACATCAATGAGCAATTCCCCCTGTACATAAGCAGTGAGATGAGAAAGGAAAACTGGGTCCTTTTACTTGGTGAGTTTTCCTTCTACAGGGAATTCCTCCTGGACGGCCAGCTCAGGACACTGGGGTTAGATCCCCACCTTGACCAACAGGAGGCAGACTTCAACTTTTTTTGAGAATGTGCAGAGGGAATCTGACCCCTAGTGTTTCAGGTGATATAACTAAGTAAAACTACCCTAACTTTTCTAAACATTCCAACAATGTTAACAAAAACCAAGTAGAAGAGACCAACTACACCCCAACATTGTCAGTTAAAGGACAGAAAGGCCACCCAGTCAAATTACATAACTGGGTGGGGTAGCTGACCATCCAGGAGAAATTCTCTATAGAAGGAAAATTCACCAGGTAAGCACTCTATTTTCCTTTCTCCCAGGGATCCTCATGGATGACCAGCTCAGGACAGTGGGGAAGTACCAAAGCAGTGTCAGATCTGGGGAGGGAAAGAACAGAATGACCAGCCCACAGAGAAACCTCCTAATTTTCACTACTGCCTGAAGTACCCTTCTCCCAAAGGCTACAGCTGCAGAATCTTGAATCTGAATCTTAAAGTGCCTGGTGAAGGTGTGAACCGAGTACTGGCAAACTTCCTCATAAGGAGCCTGAGTAGTTGTCGCAACCCTAAGGGAGTGCACCAGAACAGAACGCGGGAGCATTTTATTCTGAACCTGGTAGGCCTCTAATACAAGCTGCCAACCATTTGGCAATCAAGGACTTCGAGGCCCTCAAGCCCTTCCTGCTAGGAGGATAATTTACAAGCAAGGAAGAGGAACACCTAAAAGAAGCTGTCCTACTGCACTCTCAATGCCTTATGCACGTCCAGCTTGTGCCAGGTCTGTTTCTTCGGATGGGATGGATTAGAATAACAGGAGGATAGGGCTATTTTCTTGACTTCTATGAAAAGCCGAATTTACCTTCAGACAGAAGGCCAGGTGTAATCTTAGGACCACCGACTCCTCTCTGAAAGAACAGAAAGCTGGCTATTGATAAGGCCCCCAGCGGAGACCTTCCTAGCCAATGTTATCTCAATCAAAAAGTCTAATTTCAAAGAGAGAAGAAGTAATTTCTCAAATGGGCTCAGAGAGCACCTGCAAAAGTGCCCTCAGCACTAAATTAGAGTAATAGAATCTTAAAGTTGGAAGGCACCTCAGATGTCATCTAGTCCAACCCCCTTGCTAAATGCAAAAAATCCACAGATATAGAATCCCTGACATAGAATCATAAGGTCCCACGAAGGGAAACGGACGGCGAGATTGCTCTAGCAGTTTTCAAGAAGCGCTTCATGTGGCTGGAGACTCATTCTAGTACCCCTCACACAACTAAGAATACTAATGATAGCTGCCACTTGTCTCATTAGCGTTATACGTTTTAATCCCTTACTCAGACTCTCCTGAAGAAATTCCAAAAATAGCTGACATTCTAGCTTTCAGTGACTCCAGAGACTTTCTCTCACATCATCTTGTAAACACTTGTTACGTGCACCTATATGTATTTCCGATGGATGCCCTACTAGATTGCATAAGGGTGTCTAACACTGCGTTAGAATAACCTAGCTGCCTCAGTGCTCCCCTCTCAATTTCCATGAAGTCAGTCTCAGCATGTCTAGGTTTCCATAACAAACTGGTCCTTGCGTTAATAAGTACGGTGTTAGAGGGAGTTAAGCGAAGGGGCTACTTGCAGCTCTTGAAGGTCCACAAACCACAGCCCCATGGGTCAAGATAGCGTCATGAGAATCATTGTTGACCCGTCTCACCTTATCTTTGTGATCGCTCTGGGGATGAGCGGGAAGGGAGGTAATGTGTACACCAGACCTGGTGGCTAAGGCTGACTGGCCGAAGACATCGTGAGCCAACACCTACTTTTCTCAAAAACAGGACACGTAGTGGGTCACCTTCACGCAAATGCCTCATTGCTGAGTCCACTCTCCCAGATCTACAGTTCTTTTGCTCAGCCAATCTGCCTGTGTGTTTTCTTTTTCTTGTACATGAAGGGCCCGCAATGACTTCAGATTGGCTTCTACCGAGATTGTCATCTCTGACGCCAACCAATGCAAGGGTTCCAAGCGAGAGCACCCCTGGTGATTCACATAGGCTTTCGCTTTCACGTTGTCTGCATACACGAGAATGTGTTTGTCTTTTACCTCTGGACTGAAGGTCTTCAGGGCCAGGAAGATTGCCTGTAGTTCCAGCCAGCTGATGCTGTGCCTTTTCTCAATCCATGACCACATGTCTTGTTCCGATTTGCCCTGCAGGTGCGCTCCCCATCCCGTCAGGAGGGCACCCGTAGTTATGATGACCCTGACAGGAACTCTGTCTTGAAACCTTCCTATTACCGTCCACCATTCAAAGGATTTTATCACCTCCTGGGACAACAGAATCCAAAGATTGAGGCCTACAGTCATTTGGTCCAGGGAGGGCTGGAGGAGGGCTTGTAATAGTGTCATGTGGAAATGGGTCTAACTGTAGGAACTAGGTGAACGATAGCATCAACTCTTGGAGGCTTTCTACTGTTTTCAGCTTGGCTCACTGTTTGTCTCTGAGTTGCTGTATCAGCTGAGAGATCTTGTCTTGACATGGTTGCAGTATGAACACCCTGCGAGTGCTCATGTCCAGGATCCCCCCCAGATGTTTCAGGTTCTGGGTGGGGTTCAGGTGACTTTTCTTGAAGCTCACACGGAACGCGTGTTGCTGGAGGCACTATATGGTCCTGGATAGTCTTTCACCAGCCTCTTCCTTGATGGCGAGCAGATCAGTATGTCATTCAGATAAGGGTGGAGACAAATTCCCTCTTCTCATAGGCTGGTGATGAAGGGAATTAGGACTTTAGTGAACATCCAGGTACGTCACCAGTCCGAAAGGAAGAGCTGTATATTGCCAACGTCTTTGCGCATGTGAACCTCAGCCACCGTCTGTGCCTGGGTCAGAACGGGACATGAAGTTACACCTCTTTGTTCAAAAGAGGTCAGCCAGTCAGCTGAATGGATTGCAACATTTCCATTTTGAACTTTTGTTCCAGCCTGGTAATTTCATGCAGCATGGCATTGTTTCCTTCCTTCTGGATGCTGGGGAGACAAAGTAAGAGTCTGAAGGGGGTTGGCAAAACCCTATAGCGTATCCCGCCTGAATGATTTCTAGGACCCACATGTTGGTGATCGACCATTTCCATTCTTTTGTGAATTGGCTTGGTCTGCCCCCAAGCCATGGGTTTATCTGGAGAGAACTGCCAGGAGTCATGTGTCAATCCTGCCATGCCTGGTGCCTGACCCCTGCTTGGGGTTGGGTGGGGGCTCCAGCCCCCCTAGGGTGGAACCATCATGGTCTGTTTCTGGATTGGTTTCTTCTGGGGGGTGTTGTAGGCTTTTCTATACCTCCCCTGACCAACATTCCTGATCCATAAGGGAGAAAAGATCGCTTCTGTGAGCAGAGAGTCTGCACGGTCTGCTTCTTATTTTTAGCCAAGGCTTGTGCCAGGATTTTGTCCAGGCAGACCCCGAAGAACTTTGATCCCTGGAAGGGTCCCACCACTAAAGTGTGTTTGGCTGCAGCGTCCCCTTTCCAAGAGTGTAGCCATGGTCTCCTACAGGCTGCTACGTTAGAGGCTGCTGCCCTCGAAGCCCAACACAGTATATTGGTGGAAGAGTCGGCTATAAACGAATAAGCCAGATGGATGGCTACTACTTTAGTCATATCGAGGGAGAGATTGGGATCCCTACCCCCTGTGGATCCATTTCATTAGGTCTCGTGAAAAGTAAGATGTGAGGGTTGCCATTTTAACGATAGCTGAAATTTCCTCAAAATTTAATCTAACACTGACTTCTATCCCCTTATCTGTAGCGTCCGGGGGAAAGCACTCGCCCTCTGTAGGGAATATTGATTTTCTGGCTAGGGATACCGCTGTGGCATCCACTTTGGGAGTGGCCAGGAGTGACACTATTTTTCTAAGTGAGTATAGTGCCTCTTAGGTCTTGTTTAGCTTAAAGGTGCTAGTGGGGGTGCTGTGCTGTCACTCTGACTTGATGGTTTTCTCAAATGTTACCTAGCACCATGCCCTTATTTCTCATGCGAGATTTCGGGATATATTCTCTATCAGAATCTTCTCCCATGGAGTCTGAGACAGCACATTTGGATTTCTTTAAGCTGAAGGGTCTTTTGGACCTGAGTGAAAATTTGATCCCTATATTTAATAGGGAATTCTGTCAGGGTCTTTAGAGGCCTCAAGGATCTCCTCTGGGATCTGGCCCACTTCAAGGGATGAGTCTTCATCATCTGCATTATCTGAATGCTCTGAGACAGACTCTGCAGCAGCAGCCACCTCTTCCTCCACCTCTCTGTAGGAGCGGGTGGATCGTCTTTGTTTACCTCTTTTTTTGGTCGGCGGTGGGGGGTGGGGTGGAGGCAGGTCTCTCTCTGAGGCCAGGTCCAGTTCCAGTTCCTCCATGGAGGCAGCTTCTTGTTCTCTCCCTCTCCCCCCATCAGAATCCTCAGACTCTAGCAGAGCCCAGTGGGGTTTGGCACCTTTTGCGGACTGCTTCCCATTTCCCACACCCTTGGAGCTTCCCTTAAATGCTTTTGGTTTCTTTCCTGAGGGGAGTGGGCACTTGTGTTTATGGCGCCGAAGGTCTTTTAGGAAGGATAATATCTCCTTTAATACCAGCATGTAGGGGTCTGGGGGCAGGGTCCCCCACGGGAGGACCTCACATTTTCAGATGCCTAGCTGGTTAATTCCTCCTCCTGGCTCCTGCCATTGTGTTCACTGTGAACTGCTCCTGGAGATTTGCCGCCTGTCCCTGCGGCGGCTTCACTGCCACGCTGAACTCTCACTGAGTGTCGCTGCACATTTCCCTGCTCGGTGCTCTGCTTCCATCCTGGCTTGCAAGCCCTGACTTGCGTTGGGGGAAAGGGGCAAGTTGGAAAACACCTCCTGGGACGATCTACTACACATGCTTCTCCAGGCTCCAAAAGAAGCTGGATAAGGAGCCTGTGGAATGGCCCTCCCTCTCCTTGACTGGGAGAGTTGGTGAACAGGGAGGGCACTCTGCTCTCCCTGGCACCTCGATGTCTGGGCCTTTCAAGAAGTCTTTGGTTTGTCCTGCTCTAGCTCCGAGTTCTAACAGAGAGGACTGGAAGTTCGCGTCCTGCTTGTCCAGAGGCAGACTATCAACTAGAGCACATGGGGTCAGATCCGCTCTGTGCATGCTCCAAAAAAGTTGAAGTCTACCTCCTGCTGGTTGAGGATGACCTGAGCGAGGTCCTTCTGGATCTTGTGGAGGACTCTGTATAGGAGAGGGATGGGTGGGAAAGCATAAAGCAAAGGCCCCTTCCAGGAAATGGCGAAGGCGTTGGAGATTGATCCGGGATCGGCTCCTGCCCTGCTGCAAAACTGGGGAAGTTTTGCATTCACCTGTGAGGCGAAAAGGTCGATGGTGGGCGTGCCCCACCGATGAAAGATATCTGAAAGGATCCGGTTGTTGAGGGTCCAGTCGTGTTGGTCGGTGGACTTGCGGCTGAGGAGGTCCGCTAGGGAGTTGTCTTGGCCGGCTAAGTGAACTGCGTGAAGGTGAATGTTGTGGCGAATGCACCACGTCCAGATGGTCTGTGCCTCTAAAGAAAGGAGGGTGGATCTTGCTCCTTCCTGCTTGTTGATATACCACATAGCTGTGGTGTTGTCCATGAGTACTTGGACATTGCGATTTTTGACAACGTGGAGGAGAGCGGCTAGTGCCCATCTGATAGCGCGCAGCTCTAATAAGTTGATATGCATGCGTCTCTCTTCGAGGGACCACAGCCCGTGGACTGTGAGATCTCTGGTGTGAGCGCCCCATTCCGTGAGCGACGCATCGGTGGTGAGGGAGATGTGCATCAGCGGCGGGTCGAAGGGCATGCCGGTGAGAACGTGATGGGGAGAAGTCCACCAGGTGAGGTCAAGAAGGACGTCTGGTGGAATGGTGACGTGCATGGAGAGAGGGTGGCAAGTAGGGTCGTATACAGTTGCAAGCCAATGCTGTAGTAATTGGAAGTGTAGGCGGGCGTAAGGAGTCACCGCGGTGGTGACTGCCAGGAGGCCCATGACACGCAGGAAAAACCGGACCGGTCTCCTGGGTCTTGTGCGAAGGGGTAGGATGGTTATCAGTAGGTGTTGAAACCTGTCGTTTGGTAGGACGGCCCTTATAAATTGAAGGCGTTGCGTGGGAGTGAGGTGTGACTTCTCGAAGTTCACAATGAACCCCAGGTCTTGTAGCATCTTGAGTGCGAGGTCGAGCTGGGACGTTAGGATGTGTGGAGATGGGGCTACGAACAGCCAGTCATCTAGGTAGGGGAAGACGCGTATGCCTAGCGTTCTGAGGTGTGCTGCGACCATGGCAACGCACTTCGTGAATACCCTGGGAGCCGTGGAAAGGCCGAAGGGAAGTACGGTGTACTGGAAATGATGGTTTCCTACGAGAAAACGTAAATATCGGTGATGAGGGCATTTTATGGAAATATGAAAATAGGCATCTTTCAGGTCAAGGGAGGCCATCCAATCTCCTTTCTGGAGACCTAGATAGATGATGGGGAGTGAGGTCATCCGAAAGTGAAATTTCCTAATAAACTTGTTTAGATAGCGAAGGTCCAGAATGGGGCGAAAGCCTTTGTCCTTTTTAGGAACGAGGAAATAATTCGAGTAGAACCCGGTAAAACGTTGAGACCGGGGTACTTCCTCGATTGCCCCTTTCGAGATCAGCTCCTGTATTTCAAGTAGTATTTGAGTTTTGGGGGAAGCCCCTGAAGGGGTGAGGGAGAGGAATTGGGAGGGAGAGAGTGGAACTGAATGGAGTATCCATAGGTGATGATCTCTCTGACCCACCAGTCTGAAGTAAGGGCGGCTCAGAGCTGGTGGAAGGGCCGGAGACGGTGGTGAAAGAGAGGAGGTTGGTGGGAAACTCCCTTGACCTGGGGTAAATCAAAACCGCTGTTTGGATAGAGGGCCAGTAGACGAGGTGGAGGATGATTTGCCCCTGCCCCTCTGCTTCTGGAAGCATCTATGATTTTGAGAGGAAGAGCTATTCTGTTGCTGAAATTGGGGTGGGAATCTCCGATTGCCCTGTGAAGGCGAGTAGCGGTGTCTGGGCTGATAAGGGTGGTAAGCGTAGGGGGTCAAGGGAGGGTAGAAAGACCTCTTTCACACAGAGCGGATAAACCCCGTGGATCTAGCCGTCTGACACATTTCTTTTACCTTTTTCAAGGTATTGTCAGTAGAGGCCGCAAACAGGCCCTCCCTGTCAAAGGGGAGGTCCTCAATATGAGCCTTGTTCTCAGGGGCTAGGGTGGTCGAGCGGAGCCAGGCATGGCGTATTAGTGTGATAGCGGAGGCTATACCCCTACTATTGGCATCCGCAATATGCATGTTTGCCGTTAACTGAAAACGGGCAATCTGCATGCTTTCCTGCTGGAGGGCCAGAATTTGGGCTGGATCAGAGGCCCTGCTGAGTTGGGCCCACAGCCAATGTTGGTAGCCGCAGAGGGCCAAACCATAGTTGGCTGCCTTAAGGGAAAGGGTCTCTGAGGAAAAGATCTTGCGACTGATGACGTCTAAGCGTCTACCCTCCTTGTCTGCGGGGGAAGTTTGGAGGCTGCCGGCCCTAGACTTTAGGGAGGCCGCTGCTATCACCAGAGTTGGGAGCCGGGTGTCTGTAGAACATTTCTGCTCCTTCTCTGGGAATAGTGTAAAGGGAGTCTGCTAATTTGTTGGTGGGTAGGGCAGAAGCAGGTCTTGCCCATACTGCCTTGGATGGCTCTAAGAGCTGGTCTAAAATTGGTAGCATAATTTGGCCTGTGTCACTAGAGGCCAGGATGCCAAAGACTGGTCCAGATCGTGATTGCCTAACCACTCTAGTGGGGAGGTTGGGAAGTGCGGAGGTTAGCCGCCTGAGCATCTCCTGGAAGGATTTAGTATCCTCCGTGGAGAGGGAGGACATAGGGTCAGCTATGGCATCCTGTGGTGGTGGTGAGATGGTTTCATCCTCGTCTTGGACGGAAGAGGAAGAAGAGACAGAACCGTCGCCCTCCGAGGAGATGTGGTGCTCGCGTTCCACTGGTACCGGGATAGGCAGTAGTCCTGCTGGGGCGAGGAGCAAGTCTAAGAGAGATGGTGCATTGGTAGGATCTAACCTCGGTTACGGGTGGGCAGGAGTAGGGGCCAAGAGGAGTTGCGGCCGTATTGGTGCCTGCGGGGCCGCTGGTACCAGCGGTACCGATGCTTGTCTGGCACTGTGGTGGCGTTGCGGTTGCGGACAGTCCGGCAGTCTGGACAACGTGGCTGTAGGTGGGGCTCTGGGCAGCGCCGGAGGTACAAATTGTGAAAAGGCCTGCTGGTTAAAGCTGGAAAAATCTCCTTCATACTGGGAGGGAGATCGTGATGGGTGACCATGGTACTCGTATTCGTGGCGGTTGAAGTCGTGGTAGTGCTCGGGCCGACGGTACCGGGGGAGATCGTCCTGACGGTACCAAAAGTCGCTCCGAGGAGAGCAGCAGGAACATGGAGAGCGAGAGCGACGGTCGCGCAATGGGCAGCGTGGTCTGTCCCGGAAGGAGAGTTCCGTCCTGTGGTGGATCTCACTCTCAGCTCTGAAATTGGAGACAGAGGGGGACCGATGTCAGCTCTGAGGTTCTTGAAAGAAGGGGTGAGAGAACAGAAGATCCAAGGTGTGTGGTTCCAAGGGTTCCTGTTGTGCGGGTGTCGGTGCCGTCGGTGCCGCGCTGTCTGGTCCCATAGGTGCCGGTGTCATCTCCACCCTAGCCAGGGCCAGAGGTATAATTGTCGGCGGTACCGGAGTTGGCGGTGCCCTCGCCAGGGCATCCTGTACTGGTGCCGGCTGTGAGAATACGGTCTCAACGTGGAGTGGTCGTTCCTCCGTGCTGCGAGAGCGTTTCTTTTTCTTTTTGTGTTCCCCCTGATGCCTATGGCAGTCCTTGGGGGCCGGTCCAGCGGTGCCGGAGCCAGTGCCGGTGGAACCGGTGGAGCCGGCAGTTACAGAGAGGGAGCCGGCTATGGGCGAGTGCGCGGGCGAGGCCGCTCTGAACTCTGGCGAGTTTTGTGGGGGGGGCTGGCCCCTGCACAACCGCAGCTGCGGTTGGATCCATAGGTGCGGGACGGGAGGAAAGGGAGAGAGGCCCTTCGTCACCGCCCTGGAGAGCCTTCTTCATTAAAAGTTCCTGCAGGCGCATGGCCCTTGTCTGGAGCGTGCGCTGAGTTAGTCTGGCGCAATGGGGGCAAGAGTTTGTGATATGCCCCTCTCCGAGACAGGCGAGGCAGAATTCGTGCGGGTCACTCACCGACGTGGCCGGACACGATGCGCAGCGTTTAAAGCCCAGTTGTTTGGGCATGTTTCGCCGCCCAGAAGGCGGTGAGCCCCGGGGAGACCCAAGGGCGGGCGAAGCAACGGTGGAGGAGGTTTCCTCTATTTCTTTTAGTTTTGCTAACAGCGTGCTGAGGTCTTCCAATGCGGTTGGAAGGAACTGAGGCGGCAAGGGCTCCGCCCCTCTTATAGCCTCTTGCTCTCGCACGAACTGGAGCCCACGCTTTCGGCGGCCGGGGGGGGAAGAGGGCGGAGCCCTCACCTTTTCTAGTTTTTTTTCCAGGCTTTTCTGCCTGGAGACTGCTGACAAGAGGTTATTCCAGTACCTGTGGAGCAGGAAGTGAATCCCATTAGTGAGAATTGCGGAGATCCTCAAAGAAGAACTCCAAATAATGCATGCCTAATCCATTGGGAGAGGGATTGTCTGGATGTCCTGGACAATCTCAAAAGATCCTTGTGCAATTCTTCACAGTCCACTCATGTTTTTAACTACCTTGAATAACTTTGTGTCATCTGCAAATCTGATCACCTCACTCTTTATTCCCCTTTCCAGATCATTTATGAATACATTAACCACTGAGACACACCACTATTTACTTCTCTCCACTGTGAAAACTGATAATTTAGTCCTACTATTTTTCCTATCCTTTAACCAGTTACCAATACACAATCGGACACTGCCTCCTATCCCATGGCCTTTAATTTCCTTAAGAGTCTCCATTTGTACGGTAGATCTGATATTCTGAGTTCCTTCAGAACTCTGAGGTGAATACCACCGGGTCTTGGTGATGGTACTCTGCCAGTCGACCCACTCTGTCCTTCCCCACTTGGGAGTTTAAAATCCCGACGGATGCTGCATACCCCAGTGTTGTGCTCACGCCCTAGGCAGAAGAGGCATCAAGCATGAGTTTCGGAATCAGGAATCTTCATCACATAGACTGTGTAGCACCTAAAGCCTTTCACCACGGCCATACAATGCTAACACTATACAAGAAAGCCAACTGAAAGTGGGAAGAAAAGAACTGCCAGGGTTGGCGAGCAGGTCCAGAGGGTGTGACGTCAGGATGAAAAAAGAAAGTGCTGCTATACTCCAAGTTAGGCACTAGATGGTACCAAATATCTATAATAAGACTCGGTAAGAAGGTAACGAAGAATATAACCTAGCTCCTTGCTCTCAGCAAACACAACATCCTGGGCCAATTTCAATCTGGAGTTTGCGCTGATCAAAAGTGCAGAAACACTACCCCTCTTCCTACGTACTCGTACCAAGTAGCAGCTAAATGGAACTGAGATGCGGTTGATGTCACTCTCTTCTTTAGGTCTTCCACATGAGTAGACTGAGTGCAGGTATAGGCATCGATGGACACTGTTATTAGACTACAAACTTCCATATGACCGGCATGTACACACAAGTACAATTACAAAGATAGGTAGCCAAAGAAGAATTAAGCCCTCTGCAGCTGGGTGGGGCAACATCAGAGCAGGAAAAAGTCTAGAATTTTAACTCTCTCCCATCTTACCAAAACCAGAGTTTATAATGAGGACAGCCCAGTTAGCCTTGTCCTCTAAAAAGCCAAACTTCCTTTGGGAAGTGAGGCAGTGGGTCAGCCACAAAACATGGTCTCTTTCTTTCCACCCAGTTGGTTCTTCATATTGAGAGCATTTACCTTGTAACTGTTGATAAGCCAGTTAGGCAAGGGCACCCCATGAGACAACAGCTTGTTTATTACACAACGATGGTACAAATTATTCTGGGATTTGTATTTGTCTAGGTAGGATGATAAGAGCCGCCATGCTTCATCTGTTGCACTAGAACACAAACAAGGTAGAATATTTTGTTCTATGTTTCCATACTTAAAAATACAATGATGCACTACAGTTATCAGCTGCCTATACTGTCAGACAGATATCCGATATCCAAGTCCACTTGGAAAACAGATATGACCAAAAGACCTGAAGCAGACAGCATCCATGTTATAGAACAGGCACGGCCAAGAGGCAGATTGTTATCTATGGGTAGATCACAAGCTAGTCTCCAGTAGATCATGGTGTAGGGAGAGGGGGGCAGTCTGCTGAAGATTACTTCTGGGGAGGAGAGTGGGACTGATACCCCAGGGTGTATCCTCAGGGAGGAGACAGGCTAAGAGATCTTCTAGTGTGGTAGGAAAGGCTCTCTAAAAGGAAGTGCTCTTCCCTCTTCTGAGACCAGCTGCTGAGGTGTCTTAGAAAGCCAGGGAAAGGGTGTCCTAGTGGATCACATGCACCTTAAGTCTGGCCATCCCTGTTATATATAATGAACCAAAGTCTGTCTCTGCTATATTCTCCAGAACCATTCCAACCAAAAATGCCAATATATAATTTTTCTGCCTGTCTAGGAGTATTCACATGCGCCTAACTGAGCTGTAGAGTAGGGGTGGCCAAACTGTGGCTTGGGAGCCACATGCGGCTCTTGGGCAGCTCAGGTGTGATACAGGGTCCCTCACTGTCTTAATGATCTTGTGTCTTAGTTCACTGCACCTGAGTTGCAGCGGATCCTCAGACTTCTAGCAGCCAGGACTGCAGAGCACTGGCTCCACCAGCCAATCACAAAGCAGGATAGGTTTGTGTGCGTGCTGACACGCATGTGTGTCTTGTGGCTCTTGGGTTTGGGAATATTGCCCACCCCTGCCATAGAGGATGAAGGAGAATGAATAGAGACTTCATGGCTGGAGAACCATAGGCAAGGCTAAGGTAACAGGACATCAGTATGTGTTACAATGAAAAAGCATAATCCTTAAATGAAAGCTTAAGTTTTTTTTCTTGCAGCATCCTTGTAAAGTAGTTGATATTTTGTGATTTTTATGTACACAAGAACTTCAGTTTTTAAAAGCTGTAGAACAGACTGCCAACCATTGCATTTGTGAAGGGCAGCTCCAATTAATCGGAGAAATAACTACAAGTTTACCTAGTTTCCTTGGTTGTAATGACTGATGAAAGCTGATTTGCTGCTAGCCAATACCAGGCCTCCGCCACAGCAGTTTCCCCACCAAACTGCAGTTTAATACACCTGGAAGATATGCATCAGACATGTTTCATATACAAGCAAAATGGCAATTCCACTAGTTGTCCTTGCTACAGCTGCTGACAGTCAAAACCATGGGCTCAATCCCAAAGCCAGCACAAACTGCGCACAAACTGCACGTATCCCCATAGCCGGCCCACTGTGTCATGTGGAAACTATGCATGTGTAGGGGTGTGCAGCTTCCATGCGTTTACGTGGGCTTTGGGACTGAGCTCACCGTTCAGAATCAGGTCTTTTCTATCCCGCTGCAATCATAGAGTTTGATATACAAACCACCCTTCCCAACTCACTGCTTGTTCTTTAGCTGTGTTCATCTTGTCCCGTATTGATGCATTCAGCCGACTGCCCCTCACCCCCTTTTCACTGTGACATATCCAACAATGCAAGGGCATGGAGGAATGCCCTTATATCATCCTCCATGCAATGCTCTGAAAATAGCTTAGAACACAGAATGGAGGATGCAGTCCCTGCTCCAGGCCTCCAGCCATAATGATATGATATCTGTTTGTTGCTTCCTACCTACAAATGAACATATATTCGCGACTGAAGCTTCCTCCAAGGTTAACTAAATCACACCCCGCTATTGCTCCTTGACTGAATGAGATTCTTGCAAGCTTTCAGCATGCATCAGGTGGCAGAGAACAAGTGGCCACATCAAACAACACAGGATGCACTCAGGATTTCACACAGCACACTCGGGATGTGGACTTGTGCTATTACTTTCTCTAAAGGAGTGTTGTATGAATGACAACTTGCTGAAAGCAAATTGTTACATAGCTAAATTAAACGTTTTAAAAACTCAAAGTTGTTTGCATTTGCCAAGTGCAGGGAATACATCCTACCAAGGTGTGGTAAGAGCCACACAAGAGGTGTGTTTCTAAACTGTATAAATTGAATTGGTAATTTTTTTGTTAATGCTTAGTATATTGTGGAAGGTCTTCCCTTCCTCCTGGTGACAGCGGAAGGTGGGATGAGTGGAGGGTTCCTCTCCCTGGTGGCAGTGGGGTGTGTGTGTTATGATGGGATAAGTTGTAATGTTGTATTGTGATAATTTTTTGTTTGGTCCATATTGAACATTACTATTGCTAGTTACTATAAGTTTTGTTGTACTTTTCTTTGCTCTGATTGTGAGCCGCCTTTGGCGAGCGCGCGCAGGGTACAAATTAAAAGTGAATGAATGAATTAAAAAAACCACAGAGGTGATATTTTTTTCTGGGGGGGAACAGCCAGCCTTTATTGGCACACTCAAGGGCCCCACTGGAAGAATCTGTGGCAGCTGCTTACCACACCAACATCAAAGGTTCCATGGGCTAACATTTTACAAAACTGGTTTGTCTCTCAAAAGGCGAGGCAAGGAACAAGATAGGATCACCAAAAAAAAAGGCAACAAAACCACACACACACAGTTATGCAAACAGACAATGTCAAACCAAAAAGTTAAGACAGGATAATTTCTCATTCTATTCATGTCATACTTCGTCATTTATTCACATAGGTAAGGAACTTCATAGGTATATACATTGTCTGACCAGCCTGACACACAGGCTCTCTTCCACTTTTAACTGTAATATTTCCCTGCAATTGCTTAGAGGAAGCAGTGATATTGGGAAAACATTCCATGGGTTTTAACTCTGTCAGCAACTGGAAAAGTCAGAAGTCTGTGCTATACAATGAACTAATCTTCATTGTATAGGCCAATAGATGGCAACATTACACTCAGCAGTTGCGCACACACACAAAAATCAGGTTTCAAGCAGTTCCATGATTTTAAAAATCCATTATGTTTATATTTAGTCTCATAAGAAAGGGCACTTTCCCCAGAGGAGACACTTGCTCTCCTGTGCCTCAGTTCATAGAGAGAAAGAGAGCTCAGTTAGGCCATTCTGTGCCCCTTTGGGAATGGTTCGATTTCAGACAAGTAAACATTGGTTTATTTTCCAAGCCTTCAACTGCCCCTTGGTATGCAATACCAAGCCTTCTTAGCCTGGAAGTGCTGTTACTCTCTCCTAGTATAGGCTGGGTCCCATGACAGCCTTCTTACTGGCTGAGGGATTCTAGGTTTTCCTGGCAAAGCAACACCTGAGCTTAGTCTCCCTTCTCAGACTTCCTGGTGACCTTGCCATTCCAGCTCTGGGTTTTTATACAGACTGGGAGGGGATGACCTCCTGAAGATCTAACTCACTACCAAGTTCCTTTTTATTCAGGCTAGAATTCCCTTCAGCTGGGTTTAAGCGAGTCAGGAGAAGCAGAGCTCAGCCCATTAACTCCTTCACAGCCAGCTCAACACCTTCCCCTTTCCCACCTTGTAGGCAAGCTCTCTGCAAAAGCCTCCCACTATGAGAAAAGGATATCCATTTGGTTCACAACATCTCCCAGCCAGTTGGGCACCACATAATTTGCTCTACCAGGATCTACTTCCAGACTCTGGCCAGGTTCTGTTCTTTGCCCCCAAGGAGGAAACAACCAAGACAGCTAGGACAAGCCGGATCAATACAGTACAAGTGTTGCACATAGTCTACCATATTTCAAAACACATCATAGTTAATGATGTGCTGTATACCTGATAGACCAAGTCTCCTCACTGTGTCAGGCATGGCCAACAACAGAGGGCATTTGCCAGCTACAGTTGGTGTAAGACTTTGTGGTACGCTACCACATGTCCCGTTTCTGCCTATTTGAGGAATTGTTACCCTTAGGAGTGTTACATTAGCTTACCCTCAAGTGGTAACTACTACTCACTGCCCCTCAGGCCAGTAAATTGTGATTACTACAAACCTTACCACTCAAACAAGAAGTGTGTAAGTCTGCAGCACCAAACAGCAATCTGACTAATCATTTCTTGTTTGCATTTCATGAATGCTTTCAAATCTCATTCACATAAGCATAGTTTTTTCTTAACTGACCAAGATCCGAGTTAGCATACTTTCTGAAATCATCATCTGGCAGCATCTACTATGTACTTTGTAAGCATGGTCATTTGTTACATACTTGAAAGTAAGTCCCTCAAAGACGGGCATTAGGGGGAGTGTGAAGGTCTGACACAGAGAAATGGCAGTGTCAAAGAGGCCAGCCTGAACCAAGAGCGCAACCATCTCCTCAGGCAAAGAGCTTCCTGCGTAGATAGAAAAACTGGGTTAGTGCCTCCCACAAAAAAATGTAGATACAAGTGTAGATACAAGTGTTAGAAGCAATGTGTCAAGCTGTAACTTACTGCTATAGGATCAATGTGAAGACCAGATGGATACAACGAAAGTTAAAAGTAAAGCTGATCAAAATGTTGAAACTGAAAATATTTTAATTCAAACTTGCAATATTTATAGAAATTTTGTTCTAAAAAGAATATTTCAGCCCTGCTATTGCTGAAGTTGGGGAACTGGCCAGGACAACAATTCCAAAAGCGTAAATTGAAATCTCATGTAGGGTCATGCCTAGAGATCAAAATCTCAATTGATACTTGGAATATTTCACATGTATTTGTTGCTGTCTGAGATGCATTAGAGCTACTTCATGTGAAATCCAGGGAAGACTGAGGCGATGCTGGTGGGGAGGGGCAGTCAACATGAGGATGTCATTGCCTTCCTCAGGGTCCTGCATGTTGGGAGGGATGTGGGTTGAGGTAGTGAGTCAGGCAAAAGAAGCTTGGGTGTCATTTCTTCTCATGAAAACTCCAGTATCCGATGTGGTTTGGAAATGCTTTTTTTAAGCTACATAATTTGCACAAGTTACACCCTTATTTATTAGGGATGGGAATTCCGGATCTACCGGTATCCGATAATGCCGGTATCGGGCGTACCGGCATTATCGGATTCGGCCCGGTAATCCGGCCCCCGGTACCGGATTTCAGTGTGCCGGTTTTTTTGCATTGCAGCCATTTTTAAATGGCTGCAATGTCAAAAAAATTAAAGCCCCAGCCAAACTGTTTAAAAGAAAAAAAACCCTCCCCGAGTCCAGGCTGCGCGGGTGGAAGGGGGGACACCCCCCACCCACCCTGCCCAGCCTGGCTTTTTGTTGTAAAAAAGATAGAACAGCAACAGAGTGAGACCCCGAGGCGAGCCCCCCCCCCCGCACCAGTGGCCGCGGCGTCCCCGCAGCCGCAGGTAAGTATGACCCGATCCCTGGGGGGGGGGGGGGGGTTTAACACCCCCAACCCCCCCAGGGATCACCCCTACAGCGCGCTTGCCGCTTACCTTGGGGAGCTCCGGCGGCGGGCGGCCCGGCGGCTTCAGCGCCGGCTGTGGCTGCCGGCTTCAGGACGTTCTAGGCCTTCCGGTGAAACCCGGAAGTGCACCGGAAGGCCTACAGCGTCCTGACGCCGGCAGCCACAGCCGGCGCTGAAGCCGCCGGGCCGCCCGCCGCCGCCGGAGCTCCCCAAGGTAAGCGGCAAGCGCGCTGTAGGGGTGATCCCTGGGGGGGGGGGGGGTGTTAAACACCCCCACCCCCCCCAGGGATCGGGTCATACTTACCTGCGGCTGCGGGGACGCCGCGGCCGCTGGTGCTGGGGGGGGGCTCGCCTCGGGGTCTCACTCTGTTGCTGTTCTATCTTTTTTACAACAAAAAGCCAGGCTGGGCAGGGTGGGTGGGGGGTGTCCCCCCTTCCACCCGCGCAGCCTGGGAGGGGGAGGGAATTTATTTTAATTTATTGCATTGGTTTCAATGGGGACACAGCGCCCCATTGAAACCAATGCAATAAATCCGGCACCGTTATACCGGATTTAATCCGGGAATCCGGTTTTTGTGAAACCGGTAACCGGTAAATCCGGTAGCCGGTAATGGGCCCGGGGTCCCGCCCCTATTATTTATTACCTTGTCACAGTAATCTATGCCCTGGAGACCACAAGGCTTGGTTATAAAATCAAGTTATAAAAGCAAGATGATTTATCATATCACTGAAATCTTGTAGGGAAGATCACTTGGACATGGGGTAGAACCTGTCCAAATTTCAGACAGATCCATTAACAAACAGCCAAGTTGTACAAGTTTGAAAATTGGAGGCAAAAATGTTTTTTCCCCTGGTTTTTATGACTGTCTCCTGTTGATAGACAAAAGTGTGTTTAAAGTTATACATCTGGAGGTGTAAAGGTGTCAGAAAATTCAAGTGTGCATTCTAGTCATGTAGTTTTGCATTTCTCATGTTATTCAATGGAGTGAACGTGCAAATTTATGTCACGCATGCTTAGAATGTTGGCACAGGTTCAGTGGGCGGGCTGGTTCCCTCTATCAAAGAGCATCCCAAGGATATTTGTCACTCTAGGAGGCTTGAGGCAGCCGCCAGTCTCCACCCCTGGGTAGTGTAGGAACGGGTTGATCAGGGCGGAGGGAAGAGTTGCCGCTTCGAACGTGCATTTTAATATCCCAGAAAGTTAGTCCATTTTTTCCACATTGAAAGAGAAATCCTTTCAAAAACCACAAAATCAAAAAACCCTTTGGTTTAAGAGAGGCATTAAGGCTCTTACAAATTCAACCATGCTTCAAAAACCATAAGAATAGTATGCTAAGGCTCTCGCCTTAACTTGCCTACCATGTAAGCAGTAAAGACACTGTACAGTCTCACATAATATGATTGTTTACAACGTAGGGTGGTATCAAATGAGATAACCCACATTAGCCTTCACCAGGCATGTTCCCACATGCCTGTCTATTAGGTATCTGCCACATGACCTCCATATGATCACCACAGAGCCACCACTCACGGGGGAGTCCAGGGACATCATGGGCTCACTGTGGGTTAAGGGGCACCCATGTGGCCACGTCTAATCAATTAGGTTTGCCTGCAGTCTTGCCCACATCCAGGTCTACCAGCACCATAGAGTCCTACCTAGCGCATCCCAGCCACCTGAGAGGCAGGCGCTCCAGCAATCTTCTTCCCCGGCCCGCCACTCAGCTGAGATGCAGGCATACCAACGATTTTCCTTTTCAGGCCCACCTCTGCAGCTCGGGGGGAGATCGCTAGCATGGAGAGGAGTCTGGGCATGGAGCTACCAATCCCTCCCTGGGGACGGTGTGGCTTTGTGTTGGGACTGGTGCTGTGAGGCGGTAGGAAACACCCCCCCACCAAATCCCTCCCTCTGCCTTGGCGGCTGCGTCTCCCAACCCTACCCGGGAGCAGACCAGCACCCCCATCTGCACACACTCCCTCTTGCTCACCCCCAGGTGGGAGGCGTCGGCAGCAAGAGGGAGAAAACCATCAGCTCTGATCTTACAGGTGGTCTCAGGGAGGAAGATCGGTAGTGCCACTGAATGGTGGCTGCCAGCATAAAATGTGAGCAGGGGCTGCCCGCTTATGTTAAAACATGTGAGTGGGGGTTACATGGACCGAACATGAACTCCAGTGGGTTCTTGTCTCTTTTGATTTCACCCTTAGGGTCCACGCGCCCACACTTTGCCTTGGTCTTCCAGGCCCAATCCTCCTCTTCTGCAGGTTGGAGGCAACACTGAAGGGATCTACCACAACGAAGGCCCAGTCACCCATTGACCTTAAGGTGTGATGACAAATCCCACTGCATTGAACTTGCTTCCTCCAGATGTCTGTCCCAGTTCCTCCCTCCACACCTTTAAAAAGACTTATTTATTTTCCAGGTGCTTTTAGGATTCATTGCTGGTTCCCCTTAATGTAGTTTCTCCTCTCCTCTTTACCTTCCCCCTTTTAAATTGATGTTCTATTGTTTTATCATTATTTTTATGTTGTGAAGTGCTCCAAGTGCCATTTGGTGGTGGCACTATAAACATTTTTTAAAATTAAATTTAGTCCCACATTCCCAAAATGGGGCCATAAAGGAAAACACAAATTGTGAATCGTAGCAACTCCCTTAACGTCAGTGAAACTCTTAATAAATACGATTGCCAGGACTTTAGATGATGTAACACCTAAATCTAACAGCAGCATCCTGAACAAGAAGTTAATTCTTTGGTTTAGACCTGACTCAGAGTGACCATGCCCAGCAGCACCTTGGATAGATTTATAGCCGCCTGATTTAACCTGAGCTCATCTTGCTAAGTTTGTGGGATTCAATAAGATGACTGCATGAGGCGACATGACAGTAGAGGCAAATGGTTTCATATCCCCATCAGAGTGACCAAAACTCTCCAGGTGGAACTAACAACCTCTCTCTTTAAAAGCAGCTCTGAATTTCTTGCAAATCCTGTGGACAGTATTCCCAATCCTACCTGCAACAGCAGCTGTTGATGGATCATGCTGTGCCAGAGTTAGCCGTATGCGAGCCAGCACACATTCCCTCTCCAAATCCTGCAGCTCCAAGATATCAATCTGACGCCCTGCTGTACAAAAAAATTTGCATTTATACAGTACCAAACGCAAGTCTCTACCCTTAGAGAGTTTACTGTTTGAAAATAGAAAAACTACAATGGCAGGAAGCGATGCAGCAAAATTCAAATGGCAGAACAGTGATCACTATGGGTTTCACCACTATTTGTCATCAATTTAACAAGAACAGGAGAAATCAGAAAGAGGACTTCACACACAGGGTACTGTTTGAAGTTGCAGACTCTCTCCCCTCAGCTACCATCACCTTCGGAAAAACCTGCCAACATTCATAGATTTTCAAGTCAAACAGGATTGTTTAGCTGTACCTCCTGCATGACACAGGTCAAAGTATTCTTCCCATTACTACATCAAGCACATTAATTTGCATCTGACTAAAGCATAATTTAGGAAAAGTAGAATTCTGATGACTATAAGAACCCATCACCCCACTTGGCAGAGATTTAAACATCCACAACCATTATAGATTTAATAGAACCCTAGAGCACTGCCAGATGGGCGTGGTATTTATTTAAATTTATACCCCACCCTTTCTCTAAGGCTCAGGGTGGCTTACAGTATAATACATAAAAAGCCCTTTAAAAAAAACCCCAACCAACCTCTATCCCCGCTTGCCAAACGCTTTGCCCCCCAAATGTTTTTACATCATCTCTGGAATATGCTCAGGCACTGATGGACTTCTGCGGAAAGTTCCACAACACTGGGGCAGCAACCAAGAATACCTCTCTGTGGGCCCTTGTCGAATGAACAAGATTGGCAGGTGGTACCTGCAAGAGAGCACTCCTGGCTGCCTGCAGGGATTGTGGTGGCACATGGCAGGAAAAAATAGTCGGTCTTTTGAATATGCGGGGCCCAGACTTTTTAGGGCTCCAAAAAGTCAAAACCAGCACTCTGAATTGTGCCTGGAAAGCTACTGGTAAAGCTATGTCAATGCATAAGCTTCTCTTCTCCCCCATGAACAGCCTTGCCAGTCTTTATAAAGGAGAACTTTACAACTGAATTCAATGGACAGTGTCACAGAGAGATACCGGACTATAGGTCTAAAAGATATGTAAAGCTAAAGGTTAAACATGTATGCAGTGTTAAGAACTGCAAACTCACTTCATGTAATCATGTAATGTGGAAGCCGAGGGAAACTCGCTTCATGCAATGGAGAGATACAAAAGATTTGCCAATGTGGATTTGCTACCGAAACCAGACATACCCCATGGAATTGCAAATTAAGCTTCCTGTTTGCCTTTCTGCAGACCTGCTGGTAAACAAGGCTTCTCCAGGGCAGGAAAAATCACATAAAGGGATAGCAAAGGTATTTAAGCTAAGATCTTTGCCATCAAGAGACAACTGGAGTTGGAATTCAATTCAACCTCTGACTGAGCTGAGTCTTGGAGGCATCAGCTCGCCTGCCAGCCAGACTGCTGGAACTATGGACTGAGAGAAAGAACTTTGATTCTAATTAACTTAAGATTGGCGCCCAGCCGCCTTACATCACTGGCTGAGAAAGGGACTTTTATAGGGTAAGACTAACTAGGGACGCTCGCAGTACAGTTTAGGAATGCGTTATTTTGTTTACTTTATTAGCCACTCTGTGTCAACTATCTTTGCTTATGTAATCAATAAACTTTCTTATCTATTAAGTGCTTTCCGTTGTTCTACATTGGGAACATAAGTGAGCAACTTGAGCCTTCAAGCTCTTGCGAACCCCGAGAGTGTGTGAGAATGGGAAGCTTTCTGGGAGTTTGGGAGACAAGAGGATGATCCCCTTTGCAGGACTGAATTAGCCAGAGAGAGAACTGGTTCAGGTGGGCTGCAAGTGAGGGAAATTGAGTCACCCAACTCAGAAAGGGGGGTAGTGGACCCCCAAAACCGTGACAGTGGCACCCAACGAGAAGGGTTACGCTCAGAATTGTGTACCAATGTGTAGAAAAGCATAGGAGGATAGCCAACTGAGTGGAATCCTCTGAGGGGAGTAAATCCCAAATCTGAAGAGTGCGTGCCAGTGCTTTCTGGAACCCAACTCTAAGAGTGGAATAAGGAGATCTTTGAACAGAGCATGCAGGTTTGTTGTTTTAATTTTGATTTCGGGTGGCAGGGCCAGTTAACAAAATGGGCTGCCAAAGCGTTCCTCCAAGCTCTCGAAGCCAGAATTGATAAAGGAGGCACAAGCCAGACGCCTCCAAACAGAGGAGAAAACTAAAAAACAACTGAAGCAGCTGATACAATTTGAAAGGATGAGCAAGGATGGGACTGGAGAGGGTTTGCAAAACCCCCTCCACCTAACCTGCAACCAGGAGATGAAAGACCTGGTGATGGCCAGAGACGTGGCTCAAACAATGAAGTTGAGCTCGCCAGACTCAAACTGGAGCAGTTAAAACTGGAAAAGGAGGAGAGGGAAAATGCACAGAAAAGATGCAGATCGAACTTGAAAGGCTGAAAGTGGAGGAGAAGGAAAAGAAAGGCAAGCACAAGCCGAGGAGAAGGAGAGAGAGGCTGCAGCAACTTGCCCTCCTACAGAGACAGAACAACTAGCAACCTCCACCCCCTTCAGGAGACACCGCTGATAGCGACAGAAGACGCAGGATTCGAGAATACGCACCCCTACTACCTCAATATGATATGAGAGAATGCATTGATGATTTTTTCAACACTGCATAACATATTTTGACAAGAACAGATCCCCAATGAACTGTGGATCAACTTATTGCTACCTAAAATCTCAGTGAAAGCAAGAAAGGTGTACAGCACAAAATTACAGGAAAATCAAGGACTGACTTATGGCTTCAAAAATGCAGTTCTTGAAGAGTACAGGATCACCCCAGAAACCTTTCGCCAGAAACTACACGACTTTAAAAAGGGAGATAGTATGGCTTATTCTGATGTCTGTAATATGTTGAAACAGTATGGGTTGAAATGGTTAAACGCACACGGGAATGCTACTGGGAACCAGATAATAGGTCGAGTAGTACTCGAGCAGTTCTTTAGTGTTTGTAGCCCTAATCAAAAAGCACACTTGCCTAATCAGGGGATCACTAACATCAAGGAGGGTGGGAGGAAGGCAGACGAATTTACTGCAAATGCTATCTCAGCTAATGGGGAAAGGAAGCCAAATAATGGGGGAAAGCCCAAACAAGGGTTTTACCAAAAGCAGAATGGGTATAAACCTCCCCACACTGAGAAGGGTAACCAGACCCAGAACAAACCAAATTAAAACACAGGGGGGGGGGGATCCCCCAGACCCCAAAGAGCACACACCTTCCAATCCTATAATAATGATTCAAGGAAGTGCTTTAAGTGTACTCAGACAGGGCATATAGCATGGGACTGTCCCCCCAAAAGGGAGTCTGATGACTACAAAGGGGAGCCTCATGGGATCATTGGAATTGTCAGTGCAAATTTTGTAGCTGTACTCCAACCCATCCCAAAAGGGGTTTATGATGGCTGTACTATCCCTAAACCGCCCACAGGGGATCACTTGCTACGAAAACCTGCTAAGGTGAATGGGATAAACTGTATGGGGAGGTTAGACAATGGGGCACAGATGGTCATGGTACGTGAGGACCTAGTTCCAAAAAAGAAAACTAACACTCACAGAAAGGTTGTGTTATGCCTGGCAATGGGAATCAAGGATATTCTGCCCACAGCAATTGTAGAATTACAGTGGGAGGGCTTAACAGAGCCTATTGAGGTTGCTGTTCTCCCCAGAAATGCAGAAAATGAAATACTGGTGGGAAATGCTATCTAGGACTGGTCTACAGAGGTAGCTAGAGCTCAGTGTCCTTCCCAGGAACATGGGGAGGCAGAGCAAGCCTAGTGGAGGGGAAGGGTTGCAGGAAGGCTCTGGGAGCCAGACAGACACACCCCAACCTATGACCTCCACTAAGCAGCAGGAAAACCCCAAACAGGAGTCGCTGGCCCTGCCAGAAGGCATGGGACAGGACAGGACTCGGGGAGTGAACTGCATGTCCCTGTCTCACATGGGGAACTACAGGGAGTGAAACCAAATGGCCAAACTGATTCTGAGGCCCAAACGTTGAACCTCGACCTTGAATGGGAGAGCCCAACATCTGCAGAATCAAACCAGGTAACCACAGGGGGAGAGTTAGAGGCTGAGGAAGCCGCTACTACACCCAGGGGGTTGCAGACAGGCCAGGAAGTTGGGAAGTCTACCTTAAGAGAAGATGTGAAGGTGCTGACTGAAACACAAGCAGATTTCAGGTCAGAACTAGCTAGGGATTAAACCTTGCCTGGTAGGGATAGGGGAGCGATGCGTCTCAATTTCCCAGCATGATTCTAAGAGACACACTGCAGCTTATGCTAAAGCTGAAAGAGTTGATGAGACGGGGCAAGACCCTGGGGGGGAATTGTGTTGCTCCCGAGACACAAAAGGTAAAACTTCTGCCTGATAGGAATGGTCAAGGGGAATGCAGCTCAGACAAAGACTGCCACATATCAGATTACCGAGCTTGTTAAACCGAAGCAGGAATTTCATGCCAGGGGGTCTGAAACAACACTTGGGGATTCTCACACCGAATTCATAAAGTCACACTCCAAGGAAGGAGAAACACACAGTTGTACAGATCCAGTGGATCCGGGGGGGAACACAAACAGTTTGGGAGCAGGGCACAAGAGGTTCTGGGGAAAATAACCCCTGGAGAGAAGCAGTTTTTGGGTCAACGATTGATTTTAATGCATATAGCATTGCAGACACAGGAGAAATGCAAAGACTGGAGAACAAGTTTCTCCTGACTGACAATTCTCCACGTGGAAAAGGTTTTAAAATGCAAAGTAACACAGACAATGGTACTGAGGTAGGAAACATGCGCCCAAAGGCACAGACCAAGCCTACATTCTCTCCAGCTACCTCTGTAAGAGATTGTACTGGAAAAGTTGCAGCCATGAAACTGAGCAATCCAAAAGGCTTGATACTTAATGCATATGTTCTCTCTTATTTTCTACTGCTACTTCTGATCCACAGTCTGAATAGCCCAGGTAGATCAGACAAAGAAGTTATGACATGGGGAAAAGACACAATGTCAACGAGAAAGATGCTACCATGTAATTTGGGAACATGGCCAAAGTTTGTAACAGAGGAACAAAGGGTGCTCACATGGAGTTGCCACACCTTTGTCACATTCTTGGGCAAAGAACTCAGAACACCATCACCCATACTGATGTACCTTGAAGGTTACGTGCAAGGGGAACCCCACATGCAACACGGGGCACAGGGACATAGACACTCCAAATTGCTGGGATGGAGCTTGGTTTTGCAGGAATTTGACATGAGACTTGAACATGTAAAAGGTAAACACAACGTGGTAGCACACATACTATCACGCAGGGACAACTCAGCCCCATCATGTTCTGGGACACTGTCGTGCCCACTCCACATGATCTGGAAGGGGGGGGAGCTGTCACAAAGAGATACCAGACTATAGGTCTAAAAGATATGAAAAGCTAAAGGTTAAACATGTATGTAATGTTAAGAACTGCAAACTCACTTCATGTAATCATGTAATGTGGAAGTCGAGAGAGAAACTCACTTCATGCAATGGAGAGAGACAAAAGATATGCCAATGTGGATTTGCTACTGAAACCAGACATACCCCATGGAATTGCAAATTAAGCTTCCTGTTTGCCTTTCGGCGGACCAACTGGTAAACAAGGCTTCTCCAGGGCAGGAAAATCACATAAAGGGATAGCAAAGGTATTTAAGCTAAGATCTTTGCCATCAAGAGACAATTGGAGTTGGAATTCAATTCAACCTCTGACTGAGCTGAGTCTTGGAGGCATCAGCTCGCCTGCCAGCCAGACGAGCTGGAACTATGGACTGAGAGAAAGAACTTTGATTCTAACCAACTTAACATTGGCGCCCAGCCGCCTTACATCACTGGCTGAGAAAGGGACTTTTATAGGGTAAGACTTTAACTAGGGACGTTCGCAGTACAGTTTAGGAATGCATTATTTTGTTTACTTTATTAGCCACTCTATGTCAATTATTTTTGCTTATGTAATCAATAAACTCTTATCTATTAAGAAGTGCTTTCCGTTGTTCGACATTGGGAACACAAGTGAGCAACTTGAGCCTTCAAGCTCTTGCGAACCCAGAGAGAGTGTGAGAGAAGGGGAAGCTTTCTGGAGACAAAAGGATCATCCCCTTTGCAGGACTGAATCAGCCAGAAAGAGAACTGGTTCAGGTGGGCTGCAAGTGAGGGAAACTGAGTCACCCAACCCAGAAAGGGGGGCAGTGGATCCCCAAAACTGAGAGAGAGAGATTTTCAGAAGCAGGGCCATGGCTGCTGCAGTTGGACAGTTCTTGCATTTTCAGCATGGTCTGAACTGTGCTCTTAATGAACTTGAAATAGTAATAATGGGAAAAAATACAGTGACCTGTGTCATGCAGGAGGTCTACGCTCTTAACTTAAAACAATTCTCATAATTGAAGCTGATGGTTGTGTGGAGAAGGGCCTACAATAGTGCTTCTCCTAAGACTGCAGGACAAATGGTAGGATACTATCAAGTGGCAGCGTTTTCCCCTTTAGTTAAGGTGGCAACCAAGGGCACAGTAAAGGTGTGTTCCTCTTCTCAGGGAATGGGAGAAGACCCCTTGGAGGGGGGAAGACTTGCCTTCTGCCTTGTATGCCTCTGTGATGCAGAGGATCATCCAGCACGCGATAACCAGGGCCCCGATTGTTCCGCGGATTTTTTTTTAAAATTCCACGGGAGTCAGGGCCCAATTCTGCGCCTCGGCGCGATTTACCATGCGGGGGGGCTTGGCTTGCCTCCTCCTCCCCCCGCACTGGTAAAATCCTCAGGGCTTCCCCTCCCCAGCTGCTGGGGCTTGCCCTCCCCAGCTCTCTCCCCCCTCCCTTTTACAAAAGGAATTGCCTTACCAGTGATAGCAGCAGCAGCTGCTCTGTCCAGCGCGCTCGTACTTCCTGGCCCCTCCCGACGGGGTCTCTCAGGGCGACACAGCCGGATGACGTCATCCACCTACGTCACCCTGAGAGGCCCCGTCGGGAGGGGCCAGGAAGTACGAGCGCGCTGGACAGAGCAGCTGCTGCTGCCGTCTCTGGTAAGTTAATTAATTATCTAAAGCGGGGGAGGCAAGCCCTGGCAACTGGGGACGCTGGGGAGGGGAAGCCCCGAGGGTTTTTTCATTCCCCTTCCCCCGTAGAATCTCCTGCCCCACATCCCCGCAGCGCAGGCTAGAAATTCTGCGCTGGGGTAAGCGGGGCAGAAGATTCCACGGGGGGGAGGGGAATTCCGCGGGAAATCTGCGAATCGCAGACCCGCGTTTCTCTCGGGGCCCTGGCAATAACCACTTTGCCTCTTCTCTGAGGGTTGTAAGCTTCGAACAGGGCTGATGACTTTCTGAAGGGGGCCGTTCTATCCAGGTATACCTTCAATGCTCTCCTCACATCAAGCTTGTGCCAGGCTCATTCCTGTGGGTGAGTCGGCTTGGGGCAAAAGGAGGGGAGGACCACCTCCTGTTCCCTGTGGAAGCAGGTGTCCACTTTGGGGCAAAAGGCTGGGTCTAGCCTAAGGACCACTGAGGACTTCTTAAAGGAGCAGAAGGAGGGGTTCATGGATAGGGCACTAAGTTCAGAGACTTTTCGAGCCAAGGTGATGCCTACAAGGAAGGTGAGTTTGAGGGACAAATAATAAAGGGAGACCTCTCTGAGGGGTTTAAAGGGTATCTGGTTAGGGTTCTCAAGACTAAATTCAGATTCCACGTGGGAAAGTGGTAAGTCACTGGAGAAGAGAGAACTGTCGACACTTTCAGAAAAAACAATATGGGGGTGTTTAGCTACCCTGCGGCCCTTGACAGTGTAGAGCACGCTATTCGGGGCTACTACCTGCCTTTGGAGTGTGTTGGGCTTTAGCAGCCCCTCCTGGAGGAAGTCTAAGATAACCCTAATGGAGGCCTTAGCTGGTGTAACGTCCTTGTTCTCACATCACCTGGCCAAGGTAGCCCAGGTACCCTGGTATATGCGTTTCTTGGCAGGTCACATGGATTGTAGCATGGTGTCCTGGACTTGTTGGGAGTAGCCCAGCTTCCTCAGCACCCTCCATTCAATTTCCACGCTGTTAGTTTCCGGGCTTCTGGATTGTCGTGAAGGGCAGGTTCCCGAGTCAGGAGGTTGGGGATGTCCAGGAGCCTGAGGGGAGGTTCTGAGTGCAGGTCTTGGATGTCCACAAACCATGGCCGTTGCGGCCAGTAGGGGGCTACCAGTATGGTGGTCGACCACTCCTTCTTGATCTTTGCCACTGTCCTGCCTATGAGGGGAAACTGTGGGAATGCGTATGAGAGACCTGGCGGCCAAGGCAGGTTCAGTGCGTCCTCGTAACCTGGCTGGTCTGATAGGAGCCTTTTCCCCTTTTTTCTTTCCCCTAGCCGAGGTCTCTTCCTCTTCGGAGTGGATGGATCGCACCTCTTAAGAGGCTGCCCCTGAAGAAGAGGGGGAGTCCAGGGTTCTAGGGGCCTTTCGTGGTTTCTTGGACAGGGGGAGTTTGCCTTTGCCAGCACCCCTGGAGCGACCCTTGTAGGGGCAGGCTTTCTTTGGCTTAAGAGAAGATCTCTTGTGCTTGTCACGTTTTAATTCCAGCAAGATTTCTCTCAGGACCTCGATATGTGGGTCTGGGGCCAGGGATGGGGAATGCAGGGGACTTACTGTTGCTGTGGACAGCACCTGGTCCATTGCTGCTCCTGTGCTGCTGCCGCCATCCTCCTTGTGGTGGCCAACTTAACGCTGGCTGCTGCCCTTTCAGTTTCTGTATCCCTGCAGCTGCTTTTCTGAGCGACCTCAGGGGAAGGAGCAAGCCGGGGCCTCACTTGATGTTGCATGTCAGGCGGGAGAGCCTGCAGGAGCCGGCCATGTTTCTGTTTGCCCCAGGAGCTGCTGCTGGGTGGGGAGCGAACGAGTCGGGCCAAGCCACTGCAGCACTCTGGCGCCGAACCCTCCTGGTGCCGATGGAAGGGACTTGTGCCGCCGGACCCCCGAGCAGCCTGCTGGGGGTTAGGAGCCGGGGACTTGCCTCTCCACCTGTTGGAGCCGTTTGGGCCGGGGCTATCAGGCTCTGTGCCGCTGGAGTGGCAGGTTTCTCTTCCGGCTGTTTGCGGCCCTAGCGAGGTGTGTGTGTGTGTGTGTGTGTGTCCAGGGGAACCAATAGCTAGGACCCCCTGGGATGCCACTGAGTATGCCAACTGGAGAGGAGGGCACCCGGATCCAAGTCCTCCTGGCCCTTGCTATAAGAAGGGGGTGAACTGGGAGAGAATTCCTCCCTTCCTGGCACCTGGAGGCTACTTCAAGTTTCAAAATAAGCTAACCTGCGCCTTGTAGATCTGTCCTGTGATGGAGGCAGCTAGCCTGCGTCCTACCGGTGTGGAGGCAGACAAACAACTGGAGCTTACAGGCTAGATCCCCACTGAGCATGCTACAGAAAAAAATCTGGAAGTCTGCCTCCTACTGGTAGTGGTGGGGATCTAACCCCTAGTCTTACCAGGAGAACGTTACTAGCGGGTGGAAAAAACTTGCTTCCCTTGTATTGGTTCAAGATGTGCTGAGATGGCAACCAAGTGGCTCTTTAGAGAAGAAATGGAGAGGGAGGTCCTTTGTAAGTGGGAATAAAACCGATGCTCAACAAACATATCAATGCCCTGATCAGCATACCAGGATAAGAACTGTCTCCACTTAGCTGCATATGAGAGCTTTGTAGAGGGCAGGCATTTTGTATGATAGTACACACTGTTGGAGAAAGGACAGGAGCTAATGTAAGATCAACCAAGCAGAGGCACAGAGCGCCCAGGTTGTGGTACAGCCCTTGCCCTCCCTGGCAAGCGAACAGGTCCCCATAAAGCTCCCCAAATGGATTGTGTCACTAGGTCCATGAGGATCGGGAACCATGGCTGCCTGGGTCAGGTTGAGGCCACTAAAATCAGAACCTTTTCCCTTCTTGCTCTGTATATAACTTTTGCAACAAGGAGGAAAGGCGTACGCGGGACTGGTATTTCAGGGCACCATGAGGGTGTAAGAAAGGAACCCTTGGTTGTGCCCTGCTCTGCTGCAATAGACCTTTGTGTTGGAGGCATTGGCAAAGAGATCAATGGTGGGATAGTTCCATGTGTGGAAAATATGTGCTCTCTCTAGGTGTAGGATCCATTGGTGGCGATCCCCCCCGTCTGCTCTGCTCATTTGCGAGATGAATCGCTGTCAGGTTGATGTTGCATTTGATGCACCAGTGCCAGAGTTCCTCAGCTTTGGATGACAGAGCCAAGGATCTGGAACCCCATTGACGATTCAGGCCAACATGTTGTCACCACCTGAACCCCAGTGTATGTGATGTGTTGTGCAAAGGCTTTGAGGGCCCAGCAAATGGCTCACATCTCTAGGATTCTGATGTGGAGCTTTGATTCCTCTGGACTCCAGAAACTGTGGGAAGCGAGTGCCTAGGTGAGGTCCCCAGCCCAACAGCGATGTGCCTGCTGTGACAACAACAGAGGGTTCCTGAGGGTTGAATGGTGAACCCCTTTAGTGAGTGCACCAGCACAAGGAGTGTCTCACATGCTCAGGAATGGTAAACATCATGTTCATGGGGTGAATGATGGGAGTGTATACTGACCAAAGCCATTGTTTTAATAGGCTTCGGTCAGTTTTGTTTTGTTTTCCCTTTGTCCCCTCTCCTTGTCGCCCCCTCCTTGTCTTTTTAGATTGTAAGCTGTAGGCAGGGACCACGTCTTTATCTTTGTTCTGTAAAGCACCAGGTACACGGCTGGTGCTATACAAATGTTTATAATAAACAACAACATGTGGCTGGCAGAGTCAGCAATGTGCATAATCAAGGTGACCTGGAATTGCTCCAGTTGAATCCCCTCCCTTTGCAGTACAGCAAATTGCATTAGGTTGGATATGGATGCAGTTTTTGACCACAGCCAATGCTGGTACCACACATAGCTGAGAGGTAGCTAGCTGCTCCCAGTGAGAGATGGGTGTGTGGTGAAGGCCTTGCAACATAGGACATCCAGGGAATAACCCTCCTGATCTGAAGGGGAAGTCTGCAGCACACCCGAACTGGAGCGCTGCATGGCAGCAGCAATGACAAGAAAGTTGGGGTGCTTGAAAAACAAAAAGCCCTCCTGGGGGATGGTGTAGAAGGCATCTGCCAGTTTACTGATGGAGGTTGAAGAGGAGGGTTCTCCCAGACAGTTTCTGATGGTTCCAAGGAGCTCTTCAAATATGGGGAGCATGACAAGTCCAGTATTATCTTCCCAGAAGATTCCAAAGACCAGACCCATTCGTGACTTCTTGAACACCAATTTCAGTATCTAAGACATTGCTGTGGTGAGTCTCCTGAGCATGGCTTAGAAGGCTTTGACATCCTCTGTGGCCAACATGGCTGTGGGGTCAAAGATGAAATCCCTGGACGGGTGCCTCACTCTCTCATCTGAATATGGGAGCAGGAATGAAGAGGACAAAGAATCTTTGCCCATGTCCAGATTTGAAATAGGGATTGAGGAATACACAGGTTGAGAGGGGGAATTGTTGACCCAGCAAAATCTGTAGGAAAAAAAAGCCCAGAAGGCAGTACAGCTGGTGGAAGCACAAGCAGTGCTGTCAGCGCAACAGGAGTAGCCGATTGTGGAGCCCCTTCTCCAGATATTGGTGCCGCTGATGATACAGACACAGTGAGCTCTGTGAAGCGAGGCGCTATTGGGCCCAGAGGCCGAGCAGGTAGAGGAGGAGGAGAGAGGAGTGGTGGAGGTCACAGCTGTTGCAGCAGTAGAGTTGGCAAATTGGGCTCAACTGGTTTCGTGGATCACAAGGGGACTATTGTTTATCTATTATTTTGTACATGTTTACCACACCCGTCTCCATAGACACAGGGCAGCTTACAACATTAAGAATATATAATAAAATACGACCCCATCATTATCTCAATCACCCATGCTACCTCATCCTTTATTCCCACTTGCCCCCTTCCTCAAACCCTCTACCCAATCCCACCCAACCCTATTCCTATCTGCCAACTGCCTCGCCGAACAAAAAGGTCTTACATCTCCTCCAGAAGAAAAATAAGTTTGGGGTTAGATGGACCTCCATGGGGAGGAAGTTCCATAATTGTGGGGCAGCAACTGAGAATGTCACCCTGCATGCCCTCATTGTAATAACTTCATTGGAAGTTGGCACTCACAAGAGGGCACCCTCGGCCAACCTCAGAGGCTACAACGGGACATAGGGGAAGTGGCAGTCTTTCAGAAACCTGGGCCCCAAGTTGTTTAGGGCTTTATAGGTTAAAACCAGCATCCTGAATTGTGCCCCGACAGCTGTTGGCAGCCATTGTAGACTCCGGAGCACAAGTGTAATGTGTTCCTAGTGACCTGTTCCTGACAGAAGGCAGGCTGCCATGTTCTGCACCAACTGTAGCTTCTGAACAGTCTGCAAGGGCAGTTCCATGTAGAACGCATTGCAGTAGTCTAGCCTTGAGGTTACGAAGGCATGGATGACGGTGACCAGACTACATATTTCGGACATCACAGTGTTGATGATGCAGTTACAGGTCCATCTGCAGATCTGCTTGTGGAGTGGGAGCAGCAGTGTGTACGCTTCTGTTAGAGCAGGGTATCTGTCTCGGTAGCAGAAAGAGGTCTTTCTCCAATGGTATGGAAGCGGTTAGCAGCTGGAGGGCCTCGTATGAGTCCTCACATTGTGGAGATTATGATTAGAACTACGAATTTGTCACGGGCACCACAGATTTCATGAGATCGGCCCCCTTCTGTGACACTCCGTTTCCCCGTAATAGGCGTGAAAACAGCTGGGGCTGTGCCTCCCAACACTTCCAGAGCTGCTTACTTTACAAGCTTAGGATTTCTCCTAAGCAGGCGTGGTGTGTGCCTCTCTGCTCATGCACAGTGGTGTGGAGCCGAGTCACTGAGCCTGGCTGGGGGAAGGAGGCGCTTGGCACTATGAGTCAGTCTCTGACTAACATCAGAGACTGAGTGATTGGCAAGCTGCTTCAGCCAATCAACTGCCCAGCCCTCCTCCCCAGGAGCACTGTGGACCAATGGGAAGGCAGCACTCTCAAGTGACGTCGCTGCTACTGGGATCCGAGCTCCTCCTCCCCCCACCCCAGGACAGAAGGACTGTCTAGTGTGTGCCTGTCAGTGGCTACACATTGACAGCTGCAAGTTGTCAATGTTTAAAAGGTGTCCTGGGCAGTAGCTGTTCCTTCTCCTGGGGAATTTTTTGTGGAGGTTTTCCTGCTTCTCAGGTTTTTTTTTTGTACTTCCTGGTTTTCTTACAGGGAAGTATATTTTTGAATGCCCAGAGCTAACAATCTAACTTAGGAGGTTTAAAAACTCTTCCAAAAGGGATTTTTAATTTTTTTAATGCCCAGGGCTTACAATCTAAATTAGGGGGTTCAGCAAGAGCGGAGAGTCCTTTAGGTTGTTGGAAGTCATTAGATGCAATTCTGTGTTAACGGCACTAGCGAGAATTTACATGAGCTGGCGCTGGTTATTTTAGTTTATGATTTGGATCTGATGTTTTAATTTGTACTTTGATGTTTGTCCTGGGGAATGTGTTGTCTTCCCCTATTTTATGATTATAACATTATTACGTTTGTATAGTGTGTTATTACTGATAATAGCAATTTTGCTGATCAATAAAATTTAATCAATCAGTCAATCAAATTAGGGGGTTTAAAAACTCCCTATTCTTCCAAAAGGGATTTTGTTTTGAATGCCCCAGGGCTTACAATCTAAGAGAGGGGTTTAGATATTCCCTGTTCTCATAAATGGGGTAGTTTTTTAACGCCCCAGGGCTTACAGTCTAAGACGGGGGTTTAGGTATCCTAACTACATTTTTATTGATTTTTGAATAAAGGTGTACATTTATGAATTCATGACTTTTCAGTGATTTTTTTTTAAATGCTGCCATGACAAACTTTTCAAAAGCTTACCATGACAAATTCGTAGTCCTAATTATGATCTCCTATAGCTGGGGAATTGGTACCTGTGGTCAGTGATGTGATGGTGTGCTGCCTGGTGCAGTAGGGTGCAAGAGTGGTGCTGTGGAGACCTAGATCATCCCAAGGAAGGTGGCTGTGGAGTGGGAGAAGGCGATCTGGTCTTGTGGTCTTTTCTCGCTCTTGAAGAAAGGGCAGCCCAGGCCTTCCAGCTCTTTACATCATGAACCTCTCCAAGGCATCCACACACTTATTGTGCTGATCCGAGAGTGAGAGGGTAGTGGAGCAGAGGTGGCAGCGCTTAAAGCTGGATTTCTTAGACATCATCCTGTGCATGTGAGGGCCTGGTGGGGCTGAACCCAGGCTATAAGAGCCCAAGTCCAACTCACTAATCTAACTTTTTTTAAACAAACAAACAAACAAACAAAACTAGAAAGAATGTACTGATGGTTGCTTAGAAATAAGCAAAAAGCATTCTTGGCTTTGCCAAAGGTTGGAAGGAACTAAGGCAGGGAGGCTCCACCTCTGTTTATCCTTTATCCACCTGCTAGAGGTCCCCTTCTCTCACGAGACAAAAAGCTGGGGCAGAGGGGACGTTGGGGTTGGGCTCCATACAGCCTGTCTGGAAAACTGCTGACATATCAGAAGTTCTGGCTCAGGAAAACATCCCATAAGAATGAATCACGGAGCTACTCAAAGAAACCACCATTATTTCTAAATTACACATAAACCCACTGAACAGATTCTTTGTGACAATTAATACGTTTCCCACATACTCAAAATCTCTAATACCTTATACTCCTACATAAGTAATACACATTAAAAGGTTCAGATTTGAAATGTAATGGGATTCACATTTCTTTGTATTTGCTGAGAATGTAGGACTGTAGCAGCAGCAGTCACTCACTTGGGGAGGCTGTGCACTCTCCATCATGGCTTCTCTTTGGGGATGCTCCTGGGCGTTCATACTACCGAGAAACAATACAAAGTCAAAAAAAGCAAGATATCAAAGGGAAAGCAAGAACTGCAGGAGCATTTAGTCACCTAGAATGCTATTTATCTTATGCCACCCAATTTAAAATTATGCATGTAAATCCCCAGCTTCTGATATTTATGTATTTTAAATGTTTTTTCTTAAATCAAGACAGCTAAGCGTAGAACATACACCTTAGTTGTAGACTGTTGTTTGTTCCCCTCTCACAACTGATGAGATGAAGCTTAGGGTGTTTTCAAATGAGACAATAACTCGCTGGAATCCGTGCAGCCTCCACTCACATTTTTTAATATGCAGAGCTAATGAACCTACTTGTATTTCATGTGCTGGCGATAGCTGCCACTGTGTCGCCACTCAGCGCCACCCTCCCCAGCCCTGACTGATGGAAAAAGGGGGTCTGTGGCGATACCACTGGTTTCTGGGACTCCTTGCTGCCACCAGCCTGTCACACCTTTCTCCCCAAGGATCTACAGGCCAGACCCTTGGTCCTGGGTTTACCCTTCTCAGAGGTGATACACCTTCACTGACTTGGTTCCTGGTAGTGCTACCTTAACACCAGCATTGCAGCCAAGCAGGGCAAAAGACTGTATGCCACCCTCCAGGTGAAGCATATAACACAAACCAAATTTATTATTATTATAAGCAATTATATAGCGCCAGCGATGTACCTGGCGCTTTACAGAGAATAAGATAGACACGGTCCCTGCCCGAGAGCTTACAATTTAAAGACAGGGGGAGGGGAGACAGGGAAGGTAGAACAGAGGGAGAGACAAGGGATGCAACAATCATGAGGATGCGAGAGCTCAGGTACATGTTCTTGGCTTGGTTACAGTACATTGGGAGTTTGCAGATAACGGGTGGGGATAGTTAGCAGGAGTTAGGAAGGGCAGAGCGGAGAAGGTGGGTTTTGAGGAGAGATTTGAAGGTACGAAGGGAGGGGGCAAGGCAGATGTGGGCAGGGAGGAATAGATGAGGAACAGATAATTTCAGATTCAACTTTCAAGCACTGATCAGATCCTTAGAATTCAATTTATCCCTTCTTAGCCTTGGTTGTGCTGGTTATGGTGGACTTTTACCCTGTCCTGCTGGTGTCTCTCTCTTTCGACCTCTCCCCCTCTTCCACAACCGCTAGATTTTAACCCCCTCCCCTTGACCAGCCCCATCCCACTCAGGTACTATTCAAACGCACTAGTCAACTTTCATGCAGGCTCAACGTTCTAAAGCTGTTCCTTACTCAGGCAACTAACTCCTATTCTAAGGCTCACTCTTTATCTCAGAGTTCTTATGTAACAAGATCATGTCCAGGGAAGAACCTTCTCTGGCTGTGGTCCTCTGCTCTCTGCTCTTGCAGTTGCTCACAGCTGATTGATTGCTCTCTCCTCTTGCAGCCGCTAAGCACGTGAGCACTGCTTCTGATAAAAAGGTAGGTTCACAGCGAGAGAAGGCTTCTTCACTGGCCAGGACACCTCTTTCCACAGAGCTCTCTCCCTCTCCTCTCACAGCCTCCTGTCAGCTGAGAGAGCATCTCTCCTCTAGCAGCCATGCTAGGCACAACTCTATGGTGCTAGTGGACTTAGATGCAGGCGAGGCTATGGGATAACCTAGTTAACTAGACTTGGCATCATGGGTGCACAGTGGCATGCACTGGTCCACATGGTGGGCCCCACAATGTACTTGGATGCTGCCCATGAGTGGGGAGCATGTGGGGGGTGCAGGCAAAACTGGCAAACACCTGGTGGGTACTAATGTGGGCTACTGTCTCATTTATTTTCACCCCAGCCAAGTGTAAAAATGGAGGTTACTTACTAGTAACTCAGTTCTTCAAGAGAGCTCCACGTAGTCTCATTCTTGGGATCGCTTCCTGCTCTGCAGGCATTGGAAGACCTTGATGCTGTCAGCAGTTTCCAGGCTGAATACCTGGAAAGATCTAGAACATGATGAGAGCTCTGACCCTCCACCCCCACTCCCATCCCGTTAAAAGCGCGGGCTCAGGATCGCATGAAAACAGGATTCTATAAATAGAGGGGGAGGAGCCCTCACAGGCTCAGTTCCTTCCAACTCCGTCCCAGAGGAAGATTATCTATATACATATACGAGACAGATGGGAAGAAGGGCGGGTCATGAGAATATACGGAGCTCTCTTGAAGAACTGAGTTACTGATAAATAACCTCCATTTCTTCTTTGAGGATCTCCGCAATTCTCACTCTTGGGAGAGTGAATAGCACCTACCTAAAGGTGGTGGGTGTCAAGGAGAGTTAGTCAAAAAGTGATTGCAGAACTGCTCTTCCCACTACAGTATGCGATCTTGCCACTAGGTCCAGAGAATAGTGCTTAGCAAACGTGTGAAGAGAGGACCACATAGCAGCTTTACAGATGTCAACAACTGGAACATTTCTAAAATTGGCCAGGGTAGTGGCCACTGCCCTAATCGAGTGGGCTCATAGATCAGAAGGTGGCATCTTCCCAGCCTGTTAACATTTCTGGATGCATGCGAGAATCCATACAGAAAGTCTCTGAGAAGTGACCTTGACTCCAACACGTTGTCCCCCATAAGAGATGAAGACAGCATCAGATGTTCTGATGTGCTTTGTCCTTTCAACGTAGAAGGAAAGAGTCCTTTTTATATCCAAAGCATGAAGTGTTTGTTCCATACAGGCTGCATTGTGCCTAGGGGAAAAGACTGGTAAAGAAATAGTCTGATTAAGATGGAAGGGAGAATCAACCTTTGCTATAAAGGCAGGGTCTGTTCTGAGATCAACCTTATCGTTGAAAAAGCGGAGATAGGGTGGGGAGGCTTTAAGTGCCACTAGTTCACTAACCCTTCAAGCTGATGTAAGGGCAACCAACAAAACAGTCTTTATAGATAGGTTTTCCATAGAACAGGTAGCCATGGACTTCAATGAGAGACCCATCAATTTTGATAGGACCAAGTTAACATCCCATTGGGGAGCTGGGTGAGTAACAGGAGGGAAAGTATTATATAAATCTTTCCAGAATGTCAAAGGGTGAGAGAAGAGAGAATCTTCTTCCATTGGTCTAAGATGAGACCCCATCCAGTAAGGGATGCATCCGCTGTGACAGACACATCTGTATGAGGGAGCTCAAACAGAATACCTTGGAGGACATGTGTAGGGTTCGTCCACCAAAGCAGGCTGTTTAGGACATCCTCTGGAATGGATACTCCTGTTGAGGGAGTACGGTGTGGCAATATACCTCCCTTAACCACTGCTGCAGAAGTTGCATGTAGAGCCTCATGTATGGGATTACGGCTGTAGTAGATGCTAGAAACCCTTGTAGGTGTAGGAAGTAGCGGATTGTCTTGGTGCTGTAAGAGTTCAGGTCCTTTACGGTGTGGACAATGTCGCCAAACCTGTCCTGCATAAGGTAAGCTTTGGCGTGACATGCGTCCAGGAGAGCTCTGATAAATTGCAGATGCCTCATGGGGACAAGATTGGATTTTTCTGTATTCACTAGTAAACCTAGTGTCTCTAGTATTGACAGTGTCAATTGAACGTCTCAGTAGCTTTTCTCTGGAATCAGCCACTAGGAGCCAATTGTCTAGATATGGAAACACCTCTGAAGACTGTGGAGATCTGAGGAGCCTATTTTGATATGCCCCTAGAGGGGTGGTGGTGGGGGTGGTCAGTAGATCTAGCCCCGGCGTGGCCTGGCCCGACCCCGCCGAGCAGTGTCAGAGCCTAGAGCGGGGGGAGACTTTGCTGGATGGCGACTCCGCGGCTATCAAGCCGCCGGGGTAGGCGGTGCCTCTTCTCCCTGGAGTCGGGCTGCTCCCCGGTTCCCGGGCACTTTGCGCGGCAACCTGGCGGGCCCTAGCGCGAGCCTCCCTGTACATGGAGAGGGAGGGTCGCTGCCCTTCATGCCCCGCTAGACTCTTGCTTCTTTTTTTTTTTTTTTAAATAACTTTCGCTGTCCTTTCTGCACGGGTCAGGAGAAGCCGCAAAACACCTCCGACGGCCGAAGGCAGAAGAAATGGCCGGGCAGCTCCACGCATGTGCAGAACATTTCTTCTTCTGCCTCCTGACGGTCATCCGCAGAGCTACCCAACAGATCACTGACAGGAGACAGGGGGAGAAAATATGCATCCTTAAGATCAAGAGAGGATAACCAATCTCCACGTTGTAGACCTAACAGAATGAGAGGTAGGGTCGTCCTATGGAATTTAAATGTTTTAATTAATTTGTTAGGTTCTCTAAGGTCTAGAATAGGCCTAAATCCCTCATCCTTCTTAGGAATTAGAAAATATCTGGAATAGAACCCCGTATTCAGTTCTGAGGAGTTTTTCAATTTTGAGAAGTAATTGTGTCTTGTGAGAGATGCCCCTTAAAGGCGGGGAAGGGGATGTGGTGGGGGGGGGAAAGAGTAGAATTGTATGGCATAGCCATATCTTATTATTTCCTTGACCCATCTGTCAGAGGTGATGGATGCCCATTGATCATAAAAGGGCAGGAAATGGTTATTAAAGGAGGGGAGATTCCCCTTTTCTCTCTTGATTCGAGGCTGGCTAAAACGATTTTTGGGAGGTTAGCCAGAGGAAGAATTTGAAGATTGCCTCAAGTTTCCTTTCTGTTTATATTAAACCTCTTTCTGGGCTGAGAGAAAGAAGGTTGTGATTGCTGGTAGTGTGGGGAAAACTGCCTACCGCTCTGATAAGAGTAGGGAGAACGCTGTTTAGAAGCACAAGAATAGGAAGCAGGGACTGAGTAGTATTTCTTTCGAATTGCTCTTAACCTCTGTTGACCTGGCAGTTTGACTTGTTTCCTTTATCTTTTTTAAGGTGTTATCTGTAGATGATGTAAACAGGCCCTCGGAATCAAAAGGTAGGTCTTCTATTCTGGTTTTATTTTCAGATGTTAGTGCCGCAGACCTGAGTCAGGCATGTCTACTGAGTGTTATTGCTGAAGCAATCCTCTAATAGCACAATCAGTAATATGCATGTTAGCAGTCAGCTGGAATTGTGATATTTGCATTCCGTCCTTTTGTATAGCAGCAATCCGATTAGGACCTGTGGTCTGGCTAAGCTGGGACCAGAGCCAATGTTGGTAAGCACACACAGCTGATGCGTAATTTGAGGCCCTGAGAGAGAGAGTTTCTGAAGAGAAGATTTTTCATCCTAAAACATCTCAACATCTCCCTTCTCTGTCTGATGGTGATGTTTGGCTGTCCCCTGCCCTCGTTTTGTGTGACGCTGCTGCTATGACCAAGGAGTTAGGAGGGGGATGCTTGTAGAAGATATTTGCCCCTTCTTTGGGAATAGCATAGAGGGAATCTGCAAGTTTATTTGTAGGAATTGCAAACGAAGGTCTGGCTCATACAGAGGTGGATGGTTCCATCAATTGCTCAAACATAGGGAACATAATATGGCCTGACTCTCCACTGCCTAAGATACCAAAGACTGGACCAGACTGAGATTTCTTGACCACTTTAGTGGGGAGTTTAGGTAACTCTAAAACTAGTCTTTGTAGCATAGCCTGAAAAGCCTGTGTGTCCTCTGTGGCGAACACTAGGTTAGGTTCGGATACGGTATCAGCTGGAGGAGGTGAGATAGTTTCTTCCTCTTCCTGGAGGGGTGAAGAGGAAGAAGGGGAGGCAGACCCTCCTGTTGAAGCCCCCCCAGTTGGTGCAGCTTGTGTCAAGACTAGTTGGGTAGGGAGAGGATGTCCAACAAGCAAGCTTAGAAAAGTGGCCTGAGGATATCAGGCGGACTGACCCGTCTGCCTCAGATCTATGTTGGAGGGGATGTGGTGTAGTAGGCTCCAGGGTACACTGTTGGTGGAGCTGTGCGCACTAATGAAGGAGGTTGCTGATCTTTATTTTCCCTTCAGACCAGCCCTAGCATTGCTTGAAATCTTTCCTAGTAGCTCAGTCCATAAGAACAAAAACCAGCATGCAATCAAATCAGCCTTGCTTGTCATAACCTCTCACTGGAAGACAAAGCGAGTCTTTACAAAAAAAGACTTGTTGACCTGCTTATGGTACCTAATATCAATGGAAAGGATGGCTGCTGATCTAAATAACAAGTTGGAAGCCTTCTACGCAGTTTGGATGCTATGTTGGCTGATTCTTTCCCCCCACGTGATTAACACAAAGAACAAAACCACAATTATGCTACAACAGATTTAGTTTGAATTAGATCATAAAGGTTTCCCCCACTCCCTTTTTTCCCCTCTCTCTGTTGAGGATGTAGTTTGTCAAAATGTTTCTAAGGTTAATACGGTGTGGGACAGGGTGGGAATAGAGAAGGGTAGTGGATAAATTCATAAGTTTATTGTGGAAGTGAAGTTGTAAATGGTCAGAAATGTCTAACAGCCTACTGTCAAGACAGATTGGAGCCCAGCTATATGCCAGGACTTGGGCACTAATCCTATTGGTTTGTACCACGCTCTTGTTTTATCAGTGTATAATGGACTGTTCACTGAGATCTATACTCAATAAAGACCAAAATATTGTCTCTGCAAGAGGGGGTGGGCTTTGTTCATCCCCTGAACAGACAGTTGCAACCTCAAGATTGCAGTGGGGAGTCAGAGGGAACCGAGTAGTTAGAGTGCCCTCTGCAGTTGGCTTATTATTATTCTTTTCTCCTCTAGTGGGTGCTTTGAATTGTGTTCCCTAGAACGAGAGTCGCTCTTATTCTCTTTAGAGTGGGAGGCCTCTGTGGATGTGGCAGGCTGTATAGTGCTGAGGTACTCAGGCCTTGTACCGTCAGCACTAACGATACCAGTGGCAAGAGGCAGGGTTCATCAGAGATCTGCATGGAGTCTAAAGTTCTGTCTGCCATAGAAACGGCAGGATCCATAGCCAGAGAAGTTCTGTGCCTGGAGAGCCTGAAAGGTCCTCCTTCACCACCTTGCAGTGCCTTTTTAGTTAGAATGTCCTGGAGCCTAAGAGTTCTGACCCTTCTTGATCTTGTGGACAAAGCTGCACATGCCCTACACATCTGTGTATTATAGGTCTCCCCAAGGCAGGCCAAACACTGAGTGCTGATCACTAACCGAGAGCAGGGCCCTGCCTGTCTTGACGTATCCATCACACCCGAGAAGAGGATTGGGCGGAGTCCGGAGGACTAGCCCCACAGACTATAGGCACTGGCACTCCCAAGTGGAATGTTGTTCTTTGATTTTTACTTCTTACTGACAGACAATGTGGAAGCGTTGAAGATCTTCCCAACATGACATGGTTGGAAGGAACTGAGGGGGTGAGGGCTTCTCCCTCCTATTTATAGAATCCCGTTCTCAGGCAATCCTGAGCCCGTGCTTTTAATGGGATGGGGGGTGGAGGGTTGGAGCCCTCATCATGTTCTAGATCTTTCCAGGTATTCTGCCTGGAAACTGCTGATAATAAAAAGGAAGCAATCCCAAGAGTGAGAATCTCAGAGATCCTCAAAGAACATATACTTTAGTTGTAGACTGCTGTTTATTCCCCCCTCCCCACTGGTGAGAAGAAACTTAAGTTACCATTTCTCTGGCACTCTTAAATCGTGCTAGACACACCTAATTCAAGCAGTACCATTTGAGGGGGTGGTGTGGTGGATTAAGGATTAAATAGCACACAGGCATGCAGGCCACACTGCAAACATACAACCTGAGGTAAACTCTCAAGTAAACAATGCATTAATTACTAGCTGATTATAGCATCTGCAATGACAGGTTACATAATTACTTTCATTACAACACAGTTTATATAACACTAACATTTTTCTTCCTGGAATACTCTCCCTGCTTAGTCTCAACAAATAGCAAATGGAGAAAGAATCCATTATCTGGCAATGCCAGGGCACAAGTACTTTTTGCATCTCAAGAGCTGAACAGGAAATCTCTTTGTGTGTGAAGAACAGTCAGACAAGCTGGAGTAATACAGTAGTTTATTTTTTTTAAAGTTTCTGATGAAAATGTACTGTTATGAGGTAAAAGTTGTTATACATCCCTGTGCTGAGCATGAGCAAGAGAAGTCATGAAAGGACTGAGTGACAGACTAGATTTGTTCCATACCCCTGTCTCTGTCCAATAAACTGTTTGCTCCACTGCCAACTATCCAACAGAAGCTCTGGGTGGTGAATATTAATGTGGATAACGGCAGTGGCCTGCCCACCAATGCCACTTTCATGTACAAGCTACAAACAGAAGTTTCAGGTGCAAACTAGTAAGCTGCAAGGGACTAGTTTGTAACAGAAGCACTAAAATATAGGCCTACAGACACACACTTGAAGAGATCTTTAAGATACCCCAAATTAAAAAGTGTCATACCACTGCACCAGAAGCCGGCTGTACTATCCATGCATATTCTGGGCGAATAAGCCGTAAGCAGTTAATGGCAGCAAGATAGCAATTCCCTTGTTTCTGTAGCCCACGGAGAGTGCGGACCTCTCTGCCAAGGCGCATACCATATTCATACATCACTGTTCCCGCTGGGGAAGAGAACACAGAACACTTTAGAACAGCAGTATTATTTGTATTGCACACCTTTCTTGGATTTGCTTTTTTGGGGATTTTTAGTGACTTTGATTTCTTGTATAGAAAAGAATATTCAGCTTCTTGTGCCACTTAAGCCAAAGCAAGAGTACTCTCTTCACCACAAGGCACAGGAAGAACAAAAAATAAATCCAAATGAAAACATAATCCACTCCTGTACATCCATCACTCCCCTGGCTCTACAAAAGTGGTTCCCAAAAATTAGTGCTGCAACTCGGTCCTCAGTTTTCCTCGGAAAACACCAAGGACTGATGTATTTGCCTCGATTTTCCGAGGTCCAAAGTTCCAAGGATGGGCCCCGAAAACTTCAGTCCTTGGAAAACCTCAGCCGAGTGCAGCTGAATGCAGGCACTAGACCCCTGTTCCCCCTTCCCTGGCCTCCGCTGGCCAGGAAGAGAATACGCCATCAGGGGCCAGGGAAGGGGGAACAGGGGCCTAGCAGTGGCTCAGAGGTGAGGTGCTTAAGGGGTGGGGCACCTAGTGGGGGTTCAGGGGTAAAGCACTCACCCTCTGGACGGGGTCCAGCGACATGTGGCTTCCTCTGGGGCTGGGTAAGTTTTTTTTTTCAAAAAAAGCTTGCTCAGTCCTTTCCAAGATGGTGTTGTCAAGTTGTTCTTTTCTTTTTTTAAGCTTACTCTGCCCTGGAGGAAGCCACACGTTGCTGAACCCCCTCCGAAGGACAAGTACCCTGAGCCCCAGCTAGGCCCCTATTCCCTCTTCCTCACCCAAGGGGAAAAAAAGGAGAGATGCAAAGAAAGGCAATCCGCTGCAGAGCAACTTACCTCTTTGCCAGGAATGGATATAAGTGACTAAATGGACATAGGGATGAAGCCTCACAGTGTGTGACCCCCATCCTAGTGGGTAGCACCCAGCCTTGTCAAAGGCTTTTTTGCACTCGAGTCACACTTCTGTCCTCCTAACAAAATCTTACTGTACTGAAAGGTGACAAGAGAGAAATTCCTTCTCCAGGCAGTATCTTACACTTCCGGTAGTTATGGCGGTAGATATGGAATGCATAGAGTAGTTCATAGTAATTGTGAGTCATCAGATCTACTGCTCGAGCACGAGATTCTATTATTCCAACAACCTAGGATACAGACATGACACAGGAGTTATCGAATAAAGTTGAAATTGCACTATCGCATCTTTGCCTGCATTCACCCAATGCAGACTAATTACCTCATTATGAAGGTTAACGTATGGGAACTCCACCAGATCCTGCAGCTGGGAACGCTCACAGAGAACTACTACCAGCTGCCTCAAACAATCCAGCTGCCTAGGAGGAAATACAAAAGACAGAACTTCTCTATAATTAATTTTGTATCAAAGTCAGCAATGTTGGAGGCTTTATAACTGAATAGAAGGCTCCAGTATACAACACGATTGAGACCACCATCTTATTTAGGTCACAGGTCAAGTGAATAAGTGGCTAAACAAAAGCTATGAGGCATGCACACAGCTATGGCCAAACTACGGCTCAAGATCAGTTCTCAAGCCCTGTGCTGCTTTAATGGTCCTGGGTCTTACTTCATTGCACCCACATCTGAGCAACTGAATCATAGGAGCTCCTCAGAATCTCACTGCCAGGACCACAGATCACTGGCTCCAACAACCAATCATGAGAGGTTTATGTGTACACCTTGCAGCATTCAGCTCTTGGGGATGGGAAATAAGCATAACTTACTGTAACTTAGTTCTTCGAAATAGCTCTGTGGATTCTCACTTACGGGATCACATAATGTCCTGAAGCAATCTGTAAGGCTGGTCTTTAACAGCAGTCCTCTGCAGGGTTGGACTTAGGAATTTTGCACCCCTGGGCCCTTCTCAGGCTGCTGCCCCCAAGCCCCACCCCCACGTTGCATGTTAATGGGTGGGGGAGCCCTGTGTGAACAACATGACACCTGCGCCCACCTAACACGAATCCCCACTCATCCCCCACGCACTGAGAAACTGGGGGAAACGGCAGTTGCTCCGTGGGTGTGGATGAATGGGGGGTGAGTGAGGATGCGTGTGCCGCCGTGTGCACACTCCACCCACGCAGCGGCACGCCCATGGACCACCCACCCACTCACCCAGCGGAGCTGTGTAAAAAGGGCCTGTGAGGAGTCACTCGAAGAACAGAAGGTTGCTGCCTTGTAAACAAGGTTCTTCGAGATGGCTCCAAACATTCTCAACACCCACCCTTCCAGACCCACATGGAATTTTTTTCTTATATTCCTAGAAGGGGTTGGAAGGAACTGTCATTCTGAGGAGGGAAGAGTGGTTTTTATATTAGAGGAGCTCAAGACCATCACATGGTCTATTATTTGAATAGGATGAGCATGCCATGCATAACCCAGTTGTGAGAAGGTTGGGAGCCATCTTGAAGAACCTTCTTTACAATGCAACAACCTTCTGATCACGCACATGGGGAGGAGTTGTTTGTAAACTAACAGCTTTATCTCTCAGTCCAATCGGTGTCCCTGTGCCCCGCTGCTGCAGCACTACTAGTAAGCAAGGGTGGCAGAGGCAGGTGAGGGATGGGGACCCAGGCAGCAGCCTCCAGCCGTGCAGGAAGAACAAAAACAAAACAAAAAACACGGAGCGGTAGGATCGTGGCCCCCCAGAAAACGCAGCTCAAGGCCCAGGCCTAGGGGGCCTGCCCTTATGTCTAGGGATGCCACTTCCTGTTTGAGATGTGTCGTGCGAGAGGAGTCCCTAAAAAGAGACAGGGGGTGGGGAAGGAGGAGTGGGAGGGAATAAAATTGGATACAGTATTCTCTATGCAGGGCCGGCCCCAGGCATGTGCCATATGTGCGGCCACACGTGGTCCCACGCCCAGCTGGGGCCCCGCACTTGCGTGGCTGGGCAGCAGGCTGCAGGCAGCTTCTCCCCCAGTAAGTGATTCTTCCTCCCCTCCCTGGGTCCAGACCCCATCCCTCACCTGCCTCTGTCTTCTAGTAGCACAGCAGCGGGGACACTTGATAGGGCTGGGAGATAAGGCTGTTTGCTTACAAACAGCTCCTCCCCACGTGATCAGAAGGTTGCTGCCTTGTAAAGAAGGTTCTTCGAGATGGCTCCCAACTTTCTCACAACTGGGTTGTGCACGCTCACCCTATTCAAATAATAGACCACATGATAAAAAGAACCCTCCCCCTCTGAATGACAGTTCCTTTCAACCCTTTCTAGAAATAAAAGAAAAGAATTCCATGCGGGGCTGGAAGGGTGGGTATTTGCGAGAATGATTGGAGCCATCTCAAAGAACCTTTTTTTTTTTTTACAAGGTAGCAACCTTCTGTTCTTCTTCCAGTGGCTCATCACATGATATTTTTACATGGCTCCATTGGGTGGGGAGTGCATGGGTGGGTCATGCACACGGCTGCACACGCATCCCCACTCACCCACCACTCATCCACACCCACATAGTAAATAGAGGTTACTTACCAGTAACTCTGTTCTTTGAGAGAACTCCGCGAATTCTCACTAATGAGATTCACTTCCTGCTCCGCAGGTAGCGGAAAACCTCGTCAGCAGTTTCCAGGCAGAAAATGTCCTTGAAAGAACTAGAATAAGGTGAGGGCTCCACCCCTCCTCCCTCCCCCTCCCGTCCGAAAGCGCGGGCTCCAGTTTGCACAAGAGCAGGAGGCTATAAAGGAGAGCGGAGCCCATGCCACCTCAGTTCCTTCCAATCCCCTCCCGGGAAGACTGACAGGTACCTCCAAGACAGAGGGGAAGGCTGGGCGGGTTGTGAGAATTCGCGGAGCTCTCTCAAAGAACAGAGTTACTGGTAAGTAACCTCTATTTCTTCTTCGAGGATTTCCGCGATTCTCACTAATGGGAGAGTGAAAAGCAGAGAGAAAGAATTACCTCTGGTGGAGGGAGTCAAGGAGGTGAATGAAGGATGGATTGCAATACTGCTCTGCCAAGGCCGGACTCTGACGCTGCGCCCAAATCCAGTGAGTAGTGCTTGGTGAAAGTGTGCACAGAGGCCCACGTGGCTGCTCTACAGATGTCCTGTATAGGGATTCCAGGGAAGTAGGCGATCGAAGAGGCAACTGCTCTGGTCGAATGAGCACGAAGGTGGGAAGGCGGCGGCCTGCCAGTTTGCTCATAGCATCTTTTCATACACAGCAAAACCCACTTAGAAAGTCTTTGGGACGTGAGTTTCACCCCGATACATTGTCCGCCGTAGGATATGAACAGGGCATCTGAAGCGCTGAAGGGGCGAGTGCGTGAAAGGTAGAATGAGAGCGCTCGTTTGACGTCCAGCGTGTGGAAAGCTCTGTCCGCAGGGGAAGAATGCAGCCTAGGAAAGAATACAGGCAAGGAGATGGTCTGGTTGAGGTGAAAGGGGGAGACGACCTTAGGGACAAAAGAAGGGTCTGTTCTGAGATCCACTCTATCGAGGTGGAAAACAGTGTAAGGAGGGGAGGCCCGAAGAGCGGATAGTTCGGAGACCCTCCTAGCAAATGTGATGCCCACTAAGAAAGCTGTTTTAATAGACAGGTTCTCCAGAGACGAAGATGCCATAGGCTCGAAGGGGGCACCCATTAGCTTGGGGAGGACGAGATTCAAGTCCCATGGTTGTGTAGGTTGGGAGGTGGGGGGAAAGGAGTTGACTAGTCCCCTCCAGAAGGTCCTCATGAGGGAGTGCGAAAATAAAGTCTCTGTGCCCGGTGGGCAGAGGCAAGAGGAGAGCGCAGCAAGGTGTACTTTGAGGGATGAAATAGAGCGGCCCAAACTGTGAAGGTGTAGCAGATATCTGAAAACGTGGTTAATCGACAATTCGTGTAATTCGCAGGGTAGGGTCGCGCACCAAGACGTGAAACGTTTCCATTTTGCAGAGTAACACGCCCGGGTCGATGGGCGACAGGAGTTAAGCAAAATTCTAACCGCTTTGGGGGAGGCATCATGTACTAAAACTTGATCAGCCAGGCGGAGAGGTGGAGCGACTGGAGGTCGTGATGGAGAACCGACCCCTAGTCCCTGGAAAGGAGATCGGGAAGGAGAGGTAGATCGACTACGTCGATAGCGATGGTTCAAAGAGTTTGGTACCAGAGCTGGCAGGGCCACGCAGGGGCTATTAGGATGACATGCACCCGGTTCGTCTGGATCTTGTGCAGGACCTTGTACAGGAGAGGGATGGGAGAAAAGGCATATAGCAAGGGCCCTCTCCAAGAAATGGCAAAGGCATCGGAGATCGACTTCGGGGCAAGTCCTGCCCTGCTGCAAAACTGTTGAAGTTTCGCATTTTCTTGTGAGGCGAAAAGATAGGTGGTGGGGGTGCCCCACAGATGAAAAATATCGGAAAGGACGATATCGTTGTGGGTCCACTCGTGCTGGTTGGAGGATTTGTGACTGAGCTGGTCTGCTAGGGAGTTGTCCTGTTCTGCTAGGTGGACAGCGTGTAAGTGGATATTGTGATGGATACACCACGTCCAGATGGTCTGTGCCTCTAGGGAGAGAAGGGTAGATCTTGCACCTCCCTGTTTGTTGATATACCACATTGCTGTGGTGTTGTCCGTGAGGACTAGAATGTTGTGGTTTTTGACGATGTTGAGGAGGGCAGCAAGTGCCCATCTGATGGCGTGCAGCTCTAATAGGTTGATGTGCATGCGCGTCTCTTCTTGGGACCACAGACCATGCACAGTGAGTTCGTTGATGTGGGCTCCCCATCCTGTGAGTGACGTGTCTGTGGTGAGTGAGATGTGCATCAAAGGAGGGTCGAAGGGCATGCCAGTGAGTACGTGTCGTGGACAAGTCCACCAAATGAGGTCATGATAAGACTGTGGTATCGTGATGTGCATGGAGAGGGGATGGCAAATGGGGTCATAGACTTTTGCGAGCCATTGTTGTAGAGTTCGGAAGTGGAGATGAGCGTAAGGAGTCACTGAAGTGGTAGCTGCCATCAGGCCCTGGAGACGGAGGAAGAATCGTACTGGTCTTCTGGGTTTCGTCTGAAGGAGTAGGATGGTTGCCAACAGGTCGTGGAACCTGTTGTTGGGTAGGAAGGCCCTTGACAGGTTGGTGTCGAAGACGGCCCCTATAAATTGAAATCGTTGCATAAGGACGAGGTGAGACTTCTTGTAGTTTATGATGAAACCCAGATTCTGCAGGGTCTTTAGTGCCAAGTTGAGCTGGGTTGTTAACGTACGAGGGGATGGGGCCACAAACAGCCAGTCGTCCAAGTATGGGAACACCCATATGCCCAGAGTTCTGAGGTGGGCTACGACCACTGCCACGCACTTTGTGAACAACCTGGGGGCTGTAGACAGGCCGAAGGGGAGAACAGAATACTGGAAGGGACTATTTCCTACAAGAAAACGTAAGTAGCGTTGATGAGGGACTTTTATGGAAATATGAAAGCAGGCATCTTTAAAGTCAAGGGAGGTCATCCAATCTCCTTCTTGAAGACCCAGATATATAATGGGAAGAGAGGTCATGCGAAATCTAAATTTCCGGATATACTTGTTTAGATGGTGACGGTCGAGTATAGGTCGGAAGCCCTCGTCCTTTTTAGGGACAAGGAAATACTTAGACTAGAACCCGGTATTATGCTGAGACCGAGGTACTTCTTCGATAGCCCCTTTGGAGATAAGTTCCTGGATTTCAAGTAGTATTTGAGGCCCCCGGAGGGGTGGGGGAGGGGAATCGGGCGTTAGAGTGTGGAACTGGATAGAGTATCCACAGGCGATGATCTCTCTAACCCAATGGTCTGAGGTGAGTGAGGCCCAAAGGTGGTAGAAGGGCCGGAGATGGTTTAGGAAAGGAGGAGATTGAAGAGAAACTCCCTTGACCTGGACAGCCTCAAAAACGCTGCTTGGAGAAGGGTCCAGCAGACGAGGTAGATGATGACTTCCCCCTGCCCCTCTGTTTTTGGAAGCGCCTATGGGGCTGGGTGGAAGATGGCTGTTGCTGCTGGAACTGGGGCAAAAACCTCCTATTGCCCTGAGAGAAGGATAGGCACCGTTGTCTAGATTGGTAAGGGTGGTAGGCATAGGTGGAAGAGGGGTAAAAAGATCTTTTCTTGACGGAACGAATTACCCCTGCGGACCTGGCAGTCTGACACATTTCTTTCACCTTCTTTAAGGTGTCGTCAGTGGAGGTCGCAAATAGGCCCTCCCCATCGAAGGGAAGGTCCTCGATGCGTGCCTGGTTTTCGGGGGTTAGGGCAGTAGAGCGCAGCCAAGCGTGGCGCCTAAGAGTGACCGCCGACGCTATACCTCTAATATTGGCATCAGCTATATGCATGTTGGCAGTCAACTGAAATCTGGCAATCTGCATTCCTTCTTGTGGAAGGGCTAAGATCTGGGCCGGATCGGAGGCCCTACTCAGTTGGGCCCAAAGCCAGTGCTGGTACCCACAGAGGGCAGAGCCGTAGTTGGCAGCCCAGAGGGAAAGCGTCTCAGAGGAGAAAATCTTATGACCTATTACATCGAGGCGTCTACCCTCCTTGTTGTCAGCAGGGGAAGTTTGGAGGCCGCCCGCCCTAGACTTTAGGGAAGCAGCTGCTATAACCAGGGAGTTAGGGACAGGGTGTCTATAAAACATTTCAGCTCCCTCTCTGGGTATGGTGTAAAGAGTCTGCCAACTTATTGGTGGGTAGGGCGGAGGCGGGTTTGGCCCATACGGATTTGGATGGCTCTAATAACTGGTCTAGGATAGGCAGCATGATTTGCCCCACATCCCCGGATCCTAGGATCCCAAAGACTGGTCCAGATTGAAATTTTTTTACAATCTTGGTAGGTAGGTTGGGGAGAGCAGAGGTTAGCCTCCTAAGCATGCCCTGAAAGGCCTTGGTGTCCTCGGTGGAGAGGGAGGACACGGGGTCCGCTATAGCATCGGTGGGTGGTGGAGAGATGGTTTCATCCTCATCTTGTATAGAAGAGGAGGAGGATACAGAGCCAGCACTCTCGGACGAGGCTTCGTGCTCTTGCTCTAACGGTACAGAGGCAGGGGCGTCTCTCGCTGGGGCTAGCAGGGAGTCCAGGAGAGATGGTCCTCTCATAGGATCTAACCTTGGTTGTGGGTTAGGAGGAGGTACTGGGACCTGTTGCGGCATTAGCGGCAGGTGGGGTACCAGTGGTACCGTCGGTACTGGGGGTTGCAGTGCGCTATGGAGGCGCAAAGGTCTTGGAGAGTCCGACGGAGGCCTGGATACAGTAGCCATTGGTGGTGTCCTGGGCGGTGCCGGGGGCACAAATCGAGATGGCGGCGGAAGGTCCTGCTGGTCGAAGGTGGAGAAGTCCCCCTCATAGTGGGAAGGAGAACGAGATGGGTGCTGATGGTACCGGTATTCGTTGTGCTCGTAGCCGTGATAATGGACTGGATCGGTGCGGCGGTACCTGGAGAAGTCCTCATGGCGGTACCAGAAGTCGTCCCGAGGGGAGCAGCAGAAGCATGGCAAACAGGAGCGATGGTCCCGAGATAGGCGACGTGATCTTTCATAAAAAGAAGGTCCCGGGCGCTGGTTAAGATCAGTCTCCCCTCTGTATATGGATCCCGAGAGGGACCGATGGTGCCTCTGAGATCCCTGGAGGAGGGGATGAGAAGCCAGCAAGTCTTGAGTCCTGAAGTGGAGAGGCCCGCTGTGTGGTCGGTGCCGTCGGTGCCGTTACTGCCGGTGTGGTCATGTTGGGTACCGGAGGTGCCAGCGTCGTCTCCGCCCTAGCCAGGGCTGGAGGAGGTGTGGTGACCCTCGACGGTACCGGTATTAATGCCGCCCTAGCCAGGGCGGGCATTGGGGAGGATGGTCCCGGTGCCGGTTGGGAGAACATGGTCTCAACCCTGAGTGGGCGCAGAGCTGCTTCACCTGTGCTGCGGGACCGCTTCTTTTTCTTGTGGTCTCCCTGGCGCTTATGGCTCTCCTTAGATGATGATGATGATGATACCGCGGTACCGGTGCCACTGGAACCGGCGGTGCCGATGGAACTGGTGGAGTCGGCAATCACAGAGTGTGCGGCGGTAGCAGCGGTAACCGAGTGCGAGGGAGAGACCCGTCTGGGGGCTAGTCCCTGGGGTTGCGCCACAGCAACAGCGGGAGGATCCATTAGCGCCGAACGGGAAGAGAGCGACAAAGCCCCATCTTCGCTGCCCTGAAGAGCCTTTTTAGTCAAAAGTTCCTGCAGCCGCAGGACTCTCATACGTAGGGTGCGCTGGGTTAACTTGGCGCAATAGGGGCAGATCCTTGTGTTATGCCTCTCTCCCAGACAAGCAAGACAGAGCTCGTGAGGATCACTCACCGACAGCGTGGCTGGGCACGATGCGCAGCGCTTGAAGCCCGGTTGCTTGGGCATGCTTCGCCGGCCCTAGAGAAAGCGGTGAGCCCCGGGGAGGCCCCGAGGGTAGGCGAAGATAGAGTGGAGGAAATTTTTCTATTCTATCTAGTTTTTTGTGGGTTTTTTTGCTAACTAGTCGTGCTGAAAAACACGGAGATCTTCCAACACGGTTGGAAGGAACTGAGGCGGCGTGGGCTCCGCCCTCCTTTATAGCTTCCTGCTCTTGCGCGAACTGGAGCCCGTGCTTTCGAGGGGGAGGGAGGAGGGGCGGAGCCCTCACCTTATTCTAGTTCTTTCCAGGACATTTTCTGCCTGGAAACTGCTGACAAGAGGTTTTCCGGTACCTGCGGAGCAGGAAGTGAATCCCGTTAGTGAGAATTGCGGAGATCCTCGAAGAAGAACCACCGTTTCCCCCAGTTGCTCTGTGTGTGGGGATGAGTGGGGGGTGAGTGGGGATGCGTGTTAGGCGAGCGCGCACGCACCCCCACTCACCATGGGCGCATGCACCACATCGTTCACACGGGGCTCCCCCATCTATGAACACACAGAAATTTGCATGTTCATGGTTGGGAGATGCCCGTGTAAAAAGGGTCACATTCTCACAACTGTCTTACTTATACTATCTTAGGTAGGAATTTAGGATGTAAAGCAATATCTATTCTGTCTTGGAAAATAAAACTGCAAATATGGCTCTGAGATTATTATGGCTGCTATTTCACTAACTCTTCTTAATGAAGTTATTGCTAACAGGAATACTGTCTTTAAACCCGCACCCCATAACCAGTTCATTTGCGCCCCCCATATAATCAATTCACACTGCCCCGTGGGCACAAATTAACTGGTTATGGGGTGGGGGCAGCATGAACTGATTATGGGGGCACAACTGAACTGGTTATATGTGTCTTTTAATGGCATAATGCGCTTAATAAGCTGGCTGCATTTTGGGTGTCGTGTGTGTGATAGCAGCACCTCTGGACGGGTCGCACCGCATGCGTGCACAAGCGGCACCAGCAGCAAGAAGCAACAGGCCCTGGAGGCCAGACTGGCTAAGCTCACCCCCTCCTCCAGCAAGGCAGTGGATGCAGTCAGTCTCTCTGTGCCTGCCTCACTGCCCGCTTGGCTGCCCCTGCAGTGGAACCACTCTTGGGGAGTGGTGGTAGATACTCGGCTGCGGAAGGGGGGGGGAAGCATTAGGAGGCCATGCTTCTCCATGGTTGCTCGGAGGGGTGGAGAATGGGAATTCTTCCTGTCCAGAGGGAGTAAGTTTTATGTAAATGTATACATTTGCATAATTAGGCCAGGCCTAATTATGCAAATTAGGCCCCGCACCAAGACTTTGCACAAACCCTGGGGCCGGCCCTGTCTCTATGATTTCTAGGACCCAGCGATTTTATGTAATTTCAGCCCAGTTATGGTAGAAAGACCTAAGTCCTCCTTTGAAAAAGCACTTGGCTTGCTTGTTGCACTTGACCTCAGAATTTTCAAACCCGAGGCTGAGGCAGGGCTCCCCGTGCTAGTCTGGCTACACCTGGGTTTTGATCTTAGCTTAGAGAATCTTCTTTTTATTCTAGTAGTTGTGTTGAGACCGATCTTGTTGCATTCCTACAAACCTCCGTTGACAGAATGATGGTCTGTGCCATCTGTAAAATGCTATTGAAGCAGATGGCCTGTAAGAGCGCTTCTGCGCCTGATGGACTGCTCCCTGTGATCTAGCAATCTGGCAAGTGTCCTTTATTTTTTGTAAGGTGTCATCCACTAACAGAGAAAAATCTGTCTCCCTCAAATGGAAAGTCTTCCAACCTTGTCTTATTATCTGGAGTTAATGCAATAGATCTTAGCCAAGTATGGAGTCTGATGACAACTGATCTGGTGATTGATCTTATAGCACAGTCCGCTGTGTGCATGGCTGTGATTAGCTGAAATTGGGCACGCTGAGAGCCCTCTTTTTGTATTGCTTGCCTCTCTACAGGGTTAGTTGTAAAGGCCTTAGCCCACAGGCCATGCTGATAGGCTGCCATCGCAGCTGCATAGTTTGCTGCTCTGAGCGATAAGGTTGCTACTGAGAAACCCTTACGGCCTAATACATCAAAGCATCTATCCTTCTTGTCAGAAGGAGATGTTTTTGCCATGCCTGATGTTGCTCAATTGGTTTCTGCAGCCAGTAACATGGAGTTGGGCACTGGATTGTGAGAGAGCATAGTTGTGTCGTGCAATACTGGATACAGCACGTCTGCTAGTTTGCTGATGGCGGCTGCTGACCGGTGTTGCCTAAGCTGACTTAGAGGGTTCTACCAGTTCATCAAACAAGGGTATCATGATTCGTCCAGTATCTCCCCCTGCTAGGATGCTGAAAACTTGTCCCAAGGGAGCCATTCCTGGTGACCTTTGTTGGTATCTGTGACAGGGCCAGATGGTGTAGCATTGCCTGGAAATTCTTCAGTTGCCAACATGGCTGATGGGTCAGATATGGTGTCACTGGGAGGCAACATTAGTGCAACATCTGCAGGCACAGAGGGACACGAGTTGCGTGGGGGGCACCTGCACTGGAGGTGCCTATAGGATGCTTTAATCTAGTCCTTGGGTGTGCAATGAGGCGAGGGCCTGCAGGAGTTTAGGCTTCAGCTGTAGTGCCATTACTGTTTGCAAGTCCTGTTGATTAGGTAGATATGTGCCTTGTGGAGAAAGAAGCAGTAGAAGCTGACGTAGGGGGGTGCTGCTGTTACTCTACAGTCTGAAGCAAACGGCTGCTATGGCTTCTAAGGTTTGTTGGAGACCAGGTTCTGCTGTCAGTTCTGATGGAGGGGATAGGTGACCCTCTGTCTGAGGAAAAGCTGGTTTGTAATGGGGATCCGGCATTATCCCCGTACCCCTCTGGTGCGAGAAAGTGCCCAGTCTCCTGTTCCACTGGTTAAGGTAGGGATAAGGACTCTGTTTTGTGGGGGGGCCTGCTGCGGGCTGTGCCTCGGTGCCAGGACCCGGCGCTGATAGGGGCTCCCTCTCGGGGCAGGATAATGGCAATCAGATGGGCTTCTTGGCAGTGCTGGTATGAGCAGCATAGGCTCATCTTAGATGGAGGCTTCGGAAGAGGACACTCGGTGCCGAGACTTTTTGTTGCACTTCTAGGGCGCTGTGGGATGATTTGTCTCGCTGCTCCCCCTACCTCTGAGTCCGGGAGGGCTATGGGTACCTCTCCCTGGAACTCACATAAAAAGTGTCTCAAGGTCAAGAGGAGGGTAGGAATGTGGCAGATGAAGAGGCATTGCTGATTCCTCCGTAGATTGGAGCGGCACAGTTGACTCCTCCACAGCCTATAGAGCCTGATTGTCCTGCATGGGTTGAGCCTGTGAGAAGGTAATGCCCTGAACGGACTCAGGCTCTTTGCAAGGCTTAGTGACAGGTTTCAACTGCTTTCTCTTTGAGGAGGAGGGAGGCCAGTCCTTATGCAGAGAACTCAGTGGGTTGTTGGCTGGTGGCTCCAGAGCCTTTTTAGTGAGAAGTTTTGAAGTCTTCTCTTCCTCTCTCTGATAGCTCATGAAGTGAGGACTTCACAGGCTGGGCAGCCCCTCTGGACTTGTCCTTCCCTGAGAAAGAGAAGGCATTGGTCATGTTGGTCCAAGTGAAGGACCACGGTGGAGCAAGTCACATGCCTCTTAAAACCAGGGCGCTTGCCTGAGAGCACTGCCATTTTGGTAGGAAGAGGTTTAACAGCTGAACTATACTAGAGCCCTAATAACTACTCTAACAGTACTATAACTATATACACAATAAACTAGTACTATAACTACTAAGAACTAACTACAGAGAACTTAACAGTTATTGTGTGTGTGTGGTTAAATCAAGCCATGCCAGTTGCAATAAGAAGTAACTGATCTGATTTTATAATCCTGTACTCTTGTGAGAGTGCAGGGGAAGCGAGAGGGAGGGGTAGGAGCCTAAAGCTTCCAAAACATACTGGAAGCATTACAGAGGACTGCTCTTAGAGACAAGCCTTCCAGATTGTGATCCCATAAGTGAGAATCACAGAGCCACTCAAAGAACTTTGTCCATCTCTGCTATATAAATAGGAGTCAAGGAACACACAAGATGTTACCTGCTAGAATCAGGATTCTGGGTCAAGGCTTCATATGCTTGGCTGTTATGCCCTAAATCCAAGTGATGCTTGAAAATGCATGTCCTCAAAGTAGCCTAAAACATCAGAATTCATAATACATTAGTGAAACTTATATTTAAAAATTAAAATAATTAACTGGTAAAACAGTTAATTATTAAAACATCTGTTGCTGGCATCAGAAGGTAACCTGACTCAGTACAAAAAAAGTTAAATCTTACCTGGCTTCTCCAGTCATCAGCTGCTTCTGTGATTGCTAAAGTAGCCAGCTGGATGACCAGCTCAGGCAAGCCTACCATGTCCAGTAAACGGAGGACCTAAAGAGACCAGAGACTTGGTCAATGTTCTTAACATGAGCAAAAAACCCTCAGGGTATAAAGAAATTGATTACTGCCAGAAATAAGGAAAGGAAAAACAGGCTTACATGTTAATTTCCTTCCTTTCTTTCCCCTAGTGGATCATCTTAGAGAAGACTGCTCCCTCTCTCAGAGGAAGTATAAACGATTGATACAGGGGCGTAGCAAGGTTGAGAAGGGTCCTAGCTCAAGTCTCAGTTATGGGCCCCCTATGTGCGTGCGCGCAAAGCACGCGCGCGCTCCAAAACCCCAAAGTGGGCGGGGCTTAAGGGATGGGGCCTTAACATGCATTTAACATTAATGCATGTTAAAGAGCATTAATCCCAGGTTACCTCTCACTTACACCAAATAATCAGCATGATCTTGTAAAACACACACACACGCCAACTCGTTGCTCTACTCATGAGATCAGAGTTGCTAGCGAGAAAGTGTTAGTTTCCTTCACGCAATGACTTGTGAAACAAACCAGGGCTTTATTTTTTCCCCCTCTCAAAATAAAAAAACCACACACACAAAATCAATCTAGGTCCCACACAAAGTGGGCATGAAAAATAATATAAACAGCTTCATAAACTGTTTAAATGGATACGGGCACATTTTCCTTCGGAAAAAATTAAATATTGATTCATTTTCACTTTCCAGCTCCCCAGGGAGTCTGCCTCGGACTCCTTCTGTCAGGATTCAGCTAACTATTGCCCGTTTGGTACATCTGTTTGTAACCATTAAGCAAAGTTAGGCGTTGCTAAAAATGAATCAGAAAAGGGGTGTATTGGTGCCCTATGCGGCCCTGCAACATGCAGATACTAAAAGTTAAGGTTAAGGCGATGTTAAAGTGGAATTCGCGTTGTGTGTGTCTGCGAGGGAGAGAACTGGGTAGCTGGGAGGGAGGGCCGGGCACATGGGCACAAGGTGAGCTTGCTGCGCGTTCCGATTCTACAAAATGCTCTAGCAGCAGCATCCAGAGCGAGTGACTTAGGAATCCTCCTTGGACTCAGCTAGGACTTTCAAACTTCCAGTTCCCAGAGAACCAGCAGTTTGCAAACACCCAGGGTAGCTGTGGGGCGGGATGAGAACTGACTCGCCCTGCTTTGCCTGAGGAAAGCCCCCTTGAACTCGCTCAGTGCCATCCCAGCGCCCTGTGCTCTAGGGGAAGGGGGGTCCCCATAGCAGCACACACCCCTCTCCAGGGCACCCCCAGTGACAGCTGGCAAGGGACAGAAAGCCACCCCCCCAGGGCGCTGCTTACATGCCCCAGGTTCCTGTAGCCATAGAGCGAGGCCAGCCTCTCCGCCTCGGCCGGCCCCCCCCAGCACCCGCACGGCCCAGTGGTTGGTGTAGACGGGGCGGGGGGCCCAGGCCAGGCAGGCGGCGGGCAGCGCGATCAGCAGCCAAGCCGTGGAGAGGGGTCACCGCAGCATGGTAGCAGCAGCAGCTGGTGCAGGAGGAGAAGCGCTCAGCTCACCGGGCGCTGTCTGTGCGGGGCCCGGGCGGCTGCTGCTGCCGAGGCTGGGCGGTGCGGGGAGCAGCGCCTTTTAAAGCAACCGCCTAGTCGGCTGCGGGGGAGGGATGCACCTCCGGAGGAGGAGGCTGCGCCGCTTTGGCACAGGATCTGACCAGTGTGCCAGGCAGCGCCCTGCACCTCGCCAGCCGAGTCCCACCTGCTGCCCAGACCCAGGGGGAGCCAAGGAACGGCGGCTCCAAGGGGTGGGATGGCAGGGAGCCTCAAACTAACAGCCAGCCTGCCTGCCTCGTGGTGGGCTGAAGCAAAAACGCCGACGCCGGGGAACGCAGTACACGCACGCAACGTGTGACGTTGGGCCAGGCGTGCGTGTGGAGGTGGGGCTAAGGGGCTCCGAGTCCGACGGGTAGCCACTAGCGTGGACCCAGGCGGCGGCGGAAGGAGAAGGGGTGGGGGTGGAGCATCATTAATCAACATGATCATCATGCACAGCTGGTTTTTTTTTTTTGCCGCGGCTCCACCTGGGCCCCCCTGCCAGGGTGGCAGGGGGGCCCAGGTGGAGCCGTGGCAAAAAACAAAAACAAAACAAACTCGGCCGGATCCTTTCGAGCCCCATGGCTTTTGCGGGCCCCCCAGAGAGCAGGGCTCGGGCTCAAATGCGCCCCCCCGCGCCACGGTAGCTACGCCCCTGGATTGATAGTCCAATGGAAATGGGAATGGCCCCCATACAGGAGACCCCAGTCTGACATCTACTAAAGCTAAAACATATCAATTCCATCAATTTATAGTCAGGTAACAAACTCATAGTTTGCCTCAAAACATAGCCTTAGAAACACCAAAGGGTGGTCAAGGAATGAAACTGCTTAACATGCAGTCACACAAAGGGTGAGGAAAACTGCCAACTAGCAGGAGGCAAGGCAGAAAGAAAATATACAGACAATCCTGATTTTCCTCTCTCCCTCTTTTCCCTGGTTGGCAATCTATGGTCTTTTTACACGGAGCTGCAGCGTGGGGGTGTGTGGTCAGTGTGCGCAGCAGTCTGTGCACGGTGGGTGGGAGGAGGGTGTAGACCAGTGCACACTCATCTACACCCACCTCCACCCATCTATACGCATGGAGCAACCGCCGTTTTCACTAGTTGCTCCATGCGTGGGGGATTAGTAGAAGTGCGTGTGCATGTGTGTTCGTGGGAGTGTGCATGCACACCCACCCACTCTCCCGCCATGGAGACTCACCGGCGTTCATGTGTGGGTGCCGTCTGTGTAAAAAAGGCCTTATAGAGGGACTAGTGGTTCTGTGCATTACGTTGTGCCGCAGAAGCGTGAAGAGAGTTCTGAATTGTGGCAGCTGTACCACCTACTGGACAAATGCACCAAAAAGGCTCATGCAGTTGAGGGCTGCAAGGTGAATAGGACCATTATCCTGACTCACCAGCAGAGGGCTCCCTCTTTCAACCAGGGAAAGAGAGCGGCTGCCTGCTACGGTGCTTTGTTTCCATGATTGTGATTAAACTAATTGACTTCTGAAATTGTGATTTTTCTGCCAAACTACAGGACATCAACTTTAATTCAGTACCTTGTGTGTCACACTTTTCTTAGTGCAACAATGTTATCTAAGCCTCTAACCATCAATAGCAGAGGCTTTTAGTATATAGAGGTCTAAAGCACAACCATCCCAACTGTATATAAAGCTTATTATAGGCTCCTCTTACTGGGGCAAAATGTTTTGCCTGTAAGACCTCATTAGAGCGGGTGAGGTGGAATGACATGAAGGGGGTGGGTCATGAGAAGTGGATGGACTGACAAAACACTGGATTGGAATGACAAGAGGATAATGGTTCCCTGATGGACTAACATGCAGGGAACCAGAGCAGATGAGTATAACAGGAGAGGTTGAGGTAGAATGACAAGAAGGGCTATAGTTGCAAAGTATATCAAATATCTATCAGAATCACAACCCCATTTGCAGATGATGCAGCCTCATCTGGGGTCCTGACACATAGTTTGGGAGCCTCTGCTTTTCATATCCTGACATAGTTAGCAATAGAGAACTTGGGAACAATGATCCCTATAATTTTTTCCAGTGTGTGGAGTGAATGTGTGTGCATGCAGAGAAGTCACTTTCTACACCCTACCCTGAACCAGTAATGCTGCAGTCCCAGAAAATCCACCACCTCCCCCAACAGCCCATCACCAGACACAAGGGATCTGAGATTAATCTGTCTCCACTCCCTTCCCTGTTCACTTCTCCCAGGCCTCTTTACACTGCCCTTCTCCATCCTTACAGGAAATGGGAGAAATGTGGGTTAGAAAATCCCGTGTGAAAGACAATTCTGTGGATGTAAGGGCAAGCATAAGAGGCAACACAAGAATAGTATCTACCCACTGCTATTGACTGGCTCATAGAGGCCCTCAACAACCAAATCATTTACAATGGATGGGTCCCCCTTCATAACCTGCTCTTGGCTCCCACATAGGAGGGACCAGCAGTCAGCTTTCATGCAAAGCAGCTGGAACCAGCACACACAGCCACCAACAGCATATGCAAGACTGTAGCACTGCACACAAAGGGAACAATGCTTCCATGGACTTGTGCATAAGGAAGGATTTAAAGATCCATTTAATATCTTGTTTGTGCAACTCTACTCTCCCGAGATAAACACAGGAAGGAGTACATTTTAGAGATATGGGGCACAAAGGCTAGGTCTGTGCTATGACAACCCTTCCTGCTCTGGTGTTGGAAGAACTTAAGTCAAGGAGGTTGTGCATATTCTACTGGTGGAGGTTCTTCAAGTCTATGGTCTAAGACCTGGTGCAGCTGCTTTACATCCTCTTCTGCTGCTTGTTCTGTCTGCCTGTGCTGCTGAGGACTGGGTGGTAGAATAGGGAGAGAAGGGGCATGGTTTCTGGAAGCTTTCCCACCTCTCTGGCTCCTGCTGCCTATGCCAGGATTGCCTTCTGCTCCGAACAGATCAGCTCTCCCCTCCCACCTGCTGCTTCTGCCTGGCCAGTCCTGGATTTGTTTATTTATTAAAGAAGGTTGGGTCCCAGATTATTTTTTTTTTTTAATGTTTTTGTCGGTCTTGCCCATAAAAGAGTTGAAACCAATATTTCAAGAAAACACTCCCTGACTCAGAAGGTCCTTCCATACAAAGGAGGCTCCATTTGAAGACTCATTAAATAAATAATAATAATAATAATAATAATAATAATAATAATAAAAA
>QEPC01008502.1:693178-718284 GCA_003113815.1 Sphenodon punctatus
CTCTTCCCCATTCAGCTCCTGGCCTCTTCCTGGTTCCTCCCAACAGGGTCTTTCAGGGCGACGCAGCTGGATGATGTCATCTGGCTGCGCTGCTCTGGGAGGCCCTGTTGGGAGGGGCCAGGAAGAGGCCAGGAGCTGAATGGGGACGAGCACATGGAAGTAGCTGCTGCCGGCTAAGTAAATTAATTTTTTTAACCGGGGGGGAGGCAAGCCCTGCAGGCTGGGGAGGAGAAGCCCTGAGAGTTGGTTTATTCCCCTCCCCCTGTGGAATCTCCTGTCCCGCATCTCCCCAGCGCAGGCTACAAATTCTGCGCTGGGGTAAGCGGGGCAGGAGATTCTGCGGGGGGAGGGGAATTCCGCGGGAAATCTGCGAATCGCAGACCCGCGTTTCCCTCGGGGCCCTGCTGATAACCCATGTTCCTGGGCATCTCCTCTAGATCCCTCATACTATCCTGGGTCTCTTCTGAGCTAGGAAGAGGAGATTATTATTATTGTTATTATTATTATTATTATTATTATTATTATTTTCCACTTCTTCTGACAGCTACATTGGACACATGGCTCTCACTGCAAATCTCAAGGAGTCCAAAAAGTTGTCATTGAGGCATATGAAAAGCAAAGCTAATTCCAGTTGTTTGTCTATGGAACGTTAAGGGGAGCCTTCCCCTCCTGACTCACTATGACCACGGACAGAGCAGCAGCTTGTGTGTCTTTTTGGAAAGGTCGATGGACCTCTCTTTTCCTGTTTAGAGTCCTATATGTTGATTGGCAGTCCCATTCCACATTGCCCTACTTGACTTGGCTAAAAAAGAGAATTGGTCACCTACCTTGGTGAATTCTTCTCTCTCCTGCTCTCCGGATACTCCTCCGTTCAGGGAGCTCCCTGTTTGAACCTCCAGGAGGCAGCACTCAAAGTTTCTTTTGCGCATGCGCGCTGAGCTACCCTCTCGTTCCTCAGTCCATTACATAGTCAAGGACCAAACTACTTCTACTGGATACCAGCATGAAAAAGAAAACAGCTACCAAAGAGTCACAAACGTAACTCGAAACTTCAAGCACTGAAAGAGCTTTAACCCTGACCTAGTCTGCACAGGGGCTAGTCCCCCCTTGACTATGACCTAGGCTTTTTTCCTTTTAACCTAAAGTGAATTATATACACCTGTATCCTCCCCTTAACCAGTGCTGTTTGGCAGGGAGAGTCAGAGGAGTATCCAGAGAGCAGAAGAGAAAAGAATTCACCAAGGTAGGTGACCAATTCTCTTTTCTACCCCTGCTCCCAGATACTCCTCCGTTCAGGATATACCTGAGCAGAACAGTCCTCCGGCACCGCCTGTAGTATCCGCCTACCAAACGCAGCCTCCGCTGATTGGTAAACATCCACCTTGTAATGTTTTACAAAAGTATGTATGGAGGACCAGGTGGCCGCCCTACACACTTCCTCATAAGAAGCTCAAGCCTTGAAAGCATAAGAGGTAGCAGCCCCTCTGACCGAGTGGGCCCAAATTTGAGTAGGGGGAACCTTTCCCTTTGCCCTATAAGCTTCAACTATACATTGTTTAACCCATTTTGCAATCGGAGCCTTTGACGCCTTTTGTCCTCTGTAACCCGGTCTAATATTAACAAACAATGCTGTGGATTTCCTGAAATAGAGTTCTATTGAGGTAAATTTTCAGTGCTCTACACACATCCAACTTATGCCACATCTTTTCTTTGGGATGAACCGGCTTGGGACAGAACCAAGGTAAAACCAGGTTCTGGGCTTTATGGAACATAGTGCTCACCTTGGGAATGAATGCTAGATCTAGAGGTAAGGTGACTGACTGTTTCTGGAAGGAACAAAAATTTTCCTCCATAGAAAGAGCTCCTAACTCTGACATCCATCTGGCCGAGGTGACTGCTATCAGAAAGACAACCTTAATGGATCGTATGTAGGGGGACAACCTACAGAGAGGTTCGAAAGGAGCTCTCGTTATGGGCATCTAATACCATATTTAGATTCCAAGAAGGGTATCTATGTACTACCAGGGGGGAAATCACCCTGGATGCACAGATAAACTGCCTAATGTGCCTATGTGCCGAGATGGGTTTGTTGGAAAGAGCCCTCAAGACCAAATCAAGGGCAGCAGCCTGTCTGGCCAATGTGTTTGGTTTTAGCCCCTTATCCAACTCCGCTTGGAGGAACTCAAGGATCTCCGGAATCCCTGCCCTACAAGGGTTGTGCCCCTTTTGTCTTTGACCAATTAGTGAAAGCTCGCCATGTGGTCCTATAAGCTCTCCTCGTGGCTGGTCTCCTAGATAATAGTAAGGTGGAGAGGACTGCTTCCAAGTATCCTCTTTTCCTTAAGGCTGAGCGCTCAACTTCCATGCAGTCAGCTTCAGGACCTGTAGATTGTTGTATAGTATCGGGCCCTGCCTGAGGAGGGTGGGATAAAGCAGTAATGTTATATGGGATCATTGGCTTAGCGCTATTAGGTCCAAGAACCAGGGTCATCTGGGCCACCATGGAGTTATTACTATTATGCGGGCCTTCTCCTTGTAAATCTTTACTATTGTTCTCATTATTAGAGGGAAGGGGGGGAAAGCGTACAGTAGACCCGGTGGCCATGGCTGATTTAGGGCATCTACCGCCACTACGCCTTGACGTGAAGTCTTGCTCATGAACAGGGGCACCTGGTTGTTTTCTGGGGATGCAAACAGGTCCATTATGGGACGGTCAAACTGTTGAGTGATCGGTGTGAAGGCCTTCTTGTCGAGGGTTCACTCATGGGGGTCTATCATGTGTCTGCTGAGCCAGTCCGCCTGCGTATTGTCCAGTCCCCTGATATGCAGAGCCTTTAGAAATAGCAAGTGAGTCTGCGCCCACGTGAAAAGCTTGGTAGCTTCCAAATGTGAACGTGACCCTCCTTGATGATTCACATATGCCTTTGCAGTAGTGTTATCCATGTAAACCAGGACATGGCGGTTCTGAAGGGCTGGAGCCAGTTGTATCAGTGCTATCCAAATTGCCTTCAGTTCCAGAAGTTTATGCTTCTGGCTGAGTCTCTGTTGTTCCAGAGACCCTGGACTGATACTGGCCCAGAGTAAGCACCCCATCCCTTTAGACTGTCATCCGTTGTGACTGATGTCCAGTTGGGCTCTGACGGGGGGGTGCCGCTTTCGAAGGTCGCTGGGTTTAGCCACCAGGAGGGCCCGAGGTCCGACGGGATGGTTACCCATGGATTGAGCCCTAGTGTTAGCTCTTGCTGCATAGGTCGCAGCCACTGTTGCAAGCTTCTGAGGTGGAAGCGGCCCCACTGTACCTGCTGCGTGCATGATATGAGAAGTCCCAAAAGTTGTGCCAGGGTTTTTAACCTCATGCACTTTTTTGCCTGTAATATCTGGATCAGCGAGCGAATCTTCTGTTGCTGGCTTAAGGGGATGCGAGCAACGCCTAAGTAAGTATCTAGGACAACTCCCAGATGCTCCAGGGTTTGGGCTCGTATCAAGGAGCTCTTTTCCCTGTTGATGATAAAACCATGGCTGGTTAGATAGTGGATGACCCTATCCCTGTCTGCCAGAACCCTGGCCTCTGAAGAGGATGTCGTCCAGAAATGAATAAATGAATTCCCTCTCTGTGGAGATTCGCTATGATGAGGATTAGGAGTTTCGTGAAGGTCCGTGAAGCTGATGACAGGCCGAAGGGCAAGGCCCTGAACTGCCAGCGGGTCTGCTGGTAACAGAACTTGAGGTATTTCCTGTGGGCCTGCGCAATTGGAACATGAAGATAGGCATCCCTCAGGTCTGGGGATACCATCCAGTCCCCCTGCCTTAGGCTCTGGGAAATGGAACTGTGTCTCCATTTTGAATTTTTGTCGCCTCACTGATTTGTTGAGTGATTTCAAGTCCCGCACTGCCCTCCAATCCCCTGACTTTTTTTGATACCAGGAAAAAAATTCAGTAAAGACCCAGGCTGCATTCATTGTCTGGGACCCTTCCTATGGCTAGAATGGAGTGGAGCCTTTGAATTTTGACGAGCATCACCCGATGTTTTTCGGGGTTGTTGGAATTGCGGGAGACTAAAAACCTTTGCCTGGGGTTTCGGGTGAGCTCTATGGATGAGCCTTTGTTGATGATGCTCAGAGCCCACTCGTCTGAGACGGAGCTTTGTCAAGCTCCAGCAAAACCCGTTAGCCTGCCGCCCACCCCTGTATCCTTGAGACAGTCATGAGTCCTGTAGGCTGGGAGGATCCCGGCCCCTTAGGCTTCTGTCTGTCAAACCTGTTGTGTCTTTGGCCCCTGGGTCGAAAGGAAAAACTCTGGGATGAATCTTTGTTGCGTGGAGGTTGGAATTTTCTAACCCCCCCAGAACTAGCCCCGAACCTAAGGGATGACCCCCGAAAGGGCTTCCTCTTAGATGTAAACTGCTTGAGGGCTTTTGTTTTGGTCTTGTCAGTGGCGTCAGCTAGCACTTTATCCAGCGACGTACTGCACAATTTAGACCCTTTATAAGGTCCCGCTACCAGTAGGTTTTTCACTATGGTATCCCCCTGCCAAGATCTTAACCAGATCCTCCTCCTAGCTGCCACGCAGCCTGCCACTGAGCGGGCTGACCATGTCATAGCATCCATGGTGGAATCCGCCAAGAGAGAAGTGGCTAGGAGGATGGGGGAGGAGAGCACCTGGGATTTCTTATCTGAGAGCCCTGTGTCTTGCAGCTCCTCAAGCCATGCTAGGAGGGCTCAAGCTACATAGGATGATAGGATATTAATTTTAAGAGCAGAAGTCATGGAAGCTAACACCCTCCTGAGGGTAGTGTCCACTGCTCTATCGGTTGGATCCTTAGGAAGGCAATCCCCTTCTGTGGGGAAAACTGTTTGTCTAGCTAGGGATGCTGCAGCGGCATCCACCTTTGGGTTCTTAAATAGAGGATTCTTTTTTCTAGAGAAAGCATAAAGGGAATCCTGCATTTTATTCATCCTGTGGGCTTTGTCGGGAGTTTTCCACTCCTCAATTACTAATCTCTCAAATTCTTTGTCTAGCGGTACCCCCTGGTCCTTGCCATGTACGCTGGGAATGTATTCACTTTCCTCTTCCTCCTGGAGTCAGAGAAGTCTCCTTTTTTGTGTTTCTCTTGTAACTGGAGGGATTTTATTATCTGTGCCAGGAGCTCCTCTGGAGAGGTAACTGCCTGTCCTTGTCCCTTGGGTCAGCCTTTGTTGCCAGACACGCTCCCTCTTCAATATCTGAGGTTTCCCCTTGGGAGTCCTCCTCCTCTGAGGAGGCACTGAGTTGCGTCTGGGATTGGGCCCTGAGGCTCTTGGGCCTCTCCTCCGTGGAGCTTTCCTCTGAAGAGACAGGGGAAGCTAAAAGGTGGGCCACAGAGCCCCCTTGTGGAGGTTTGGATTTTCCTGTTCCTTTAGTCACTGTTTTGAGGGGGGGTTGGTTGGTTTTGGCAGGAACCCTCTCTCTCTTCCCCCTGGAGTCCCCTTTTTTGGTCTGTAACACACAAAGCCTGTCAAGTGACTCCAGAATTTTTCCCATAGTAACAGACAGAGATGCTATAGAGGTATCCTGCTGACTATGTATGTGTGTGTCCTGTGGGACTGTTTCCTCCAGTGTGCTGACCTCCATTATGCCTGCTTTGCGCTCCTGTGGGAGAGCGAGCTTCGGGTGCCGGTTCTGGGTGTTCCGGCTGAACTGCCTCACACACCGCGTGATCAGTTCTAAGGCAGGGGATAGCCGGCTAGCGTTGCGTCCTTTCTCCCGCTCGGCTTCCCCGCTTCCAGGCGCTTGCGAGGGAGCTGGCCTGGGTCTTGCCGCTGTTCCCTGAACGGGTCTGGGAATGCTTGCCCTCCGGCCCTGCCAAGGAGCCGTTTATGCTCCTGCCGCCGCTCAACTGCCGTGCCTCCAGTTTAAAGAGCAGCTCGATGAAGAAAATAATCTTTCCTGCACCCCTCACAGAGCAGTTCGGCCTCCTGTTGATCCGAGGCAGAGATTAGACTGAGGAACAAGAGGGTAGCTCAGTGCGCATGCACAAAACTTTGAGTGCTGCTTCCTGGAGGTCCAAACAGGGAGCTACCCGAACGGAGGAGTATCCGGGAGCAGGGGGAGAAAAAGGGTTACTAGAGGTCCTACAAGGCTCTTCTGGGACAGCTGAAGAGTCTATGTTTGGATTCTTGCATGTCATCAAATTGTAGGATCCAGGAGCTATGGCAGTTTCACAGCAGGAGTGCTCAGAGGAACAGAAGTCATCTTAGATCTGCCAACAGCTGTGAGCTGGTGCCTTTCTCCTGTTCTGTTCCCTTTCTCCTTCCCCAAACTAGGTTTCCATGAGCCTAATGAGATCTCTGAGACTCTCCCTCTGCTATGAGCCAAGTTCTTCTTGTGTGACAGGGAAGTGAACGTACGTAGTCCCCAAGACTATAGAGAGGGGAGCTGTACGCTTCCTTGCCAGTGCCCTCCCCACTCCATGCCCTTCCTAATTAGGGAGGGATTTCTAAAGCTCTCCAGCAAACTGAATCTGAGGGGAGAATTCCTTAAAGGGAAAAGATCCAGAGCCTGTCAGTTCAACTTCCCTTCAGAGAAGACAGCCAGACTCTGAAGCTTTTTTGGGGGGGAAAGACCCAGACAGACCCTATCAAAAGGTTAAATTTCCCATTAAGATCCAAATCATTAGGTGAGAGTAAGCCAAATTACACTCAGTAGTCTGAAGAGACTTCCATGTCCTTGCCTGCTTGCTCTGAAAGCAGCGGTTTCCTGTACGGGTGACTGACAGTTCAGTCAGAAGACAAGCAAATCACTTGTCCTGCATCCAAATCCATGAAGATATAGGAACAACAACTCTTCATATGTTTACCCAGGAAAAGAAAAGACAAAAGATTTGATCCTGAAAGAGGAAAATTTTGATAAGTTATGAATGTGTGAAAATGGGACCAGAATCAGAGCTATGGAATATTCAGAAGCTGTCAATTTTCTGCAGAATCTACCCCACACACCCGCCCACCCAGGACTGTGCTCTAGAACTTAAAATGTTTACTTTTCAAGAAGACTGCTAGCCCATACCAAATGCAGCGTTGTCATGAGTCTGCAAATTAAAACAGGAATGGAGTGCACTCTCCTACATTCATCTCCTACCCACATACCCCAGTAACTAAAAGTATCATCTGTACCATACACAGCTGCCACTTCTTTCATGACAGCATATCCACTGTGTAGTTATGCACTAGTAACAGGATGATTTGCAGTTTATTGGAAAGATAGAGGCAGAGTATGACATTGAGTTTGAGACATAAAAACACAAGTAATCCAGTGCAGACTTACCCATTTTTGTTAAATTCAATAGAAACCTCAAGTTTTTTATTTACCAAAAGGAAAATGCAGATTTTCTAGTCTGCAGAAACCAGAGGTCTCACTGCAGAACATGCATTTGGTCTTCTGGAGACCACATACATTCTGTGGTTTTCTCTACAGAGGCTGCTTACACCAAAGTGGACCTTACTAGAGTTGGAAGGACAAGAAACGATCGAAACTCCCCAACACAAAATAATTTCACTTAAATCCTTGAGTTAGAAGACCTGAGAATAATTCTTACATGTTAGCAATATAGTGTGGTTGGAAAGGTACTGAAGTAATTGAACACCCAATCACTATTATACTCTTAGGACATGCACAAGAACAGGGGAGAGGAAAAGAGAATTGGTCACCTACCTTCGGTGAATTCTTTTCTCACATATCCTCTGCATACTCCTCCGGCTGGGGAGTTCTACCGTTGACCGCCAGGAGGCAGATGAGCTTTTTTCTTTTCTGCGCCTGCGTCACGGTTGCTACCCGGCTACTTCGCCAGTCGGTTTGCAAGCCGACACTCCTTCTACTATTAAAAATAACTCGGAAACTGATAACAAGGGTAACCCCCTTTATAATAATTTGACGATCTTAACTATGTAATTTAACAAGTGAACTTGAAAGTTTTCAGTTGAGCCTTAACTACTAGTACTTAGACTTGTCCCACACCCCCTGTTACTAACTATGCTGCTTGGCAGGGAGGGACGGAGGAGTATGCAGAGGATATGTGAGAAAAGAATTCACCGAAGGTAGGTGACCAATTCTCTTTTCTCCCCATATCTCTGCATATTCCTCCGGCTGGGACGTACCCAAGCAATCTGTCCCAATTTTAAGGGTGGGAGCCAGCAGCACTGGGGGTGTCCAGTACCGCCTGTAGCACCCTTCTGCCAAACGCAGCCTCTGCGGATTGCAAGGTATTAATTTTGTAATGTCTCACAAAGGTATGTACAGAAGCCCAGGTGGCTGCTCTGCATATCTCTTCGTATGAGGCCCTTGCTTTGAACGCGTATGATGTGGCTGCGCTCCTTACAGAGTGTGCCCAAATCTGAAGGGGAGGGACCTTCCCCTTCGCTTTGTAGGCTTCAGAGATACTCTGCTTTAGCCATTTAGAGATTAGAGTCTTTGTAGCTTTCTTACCCTGAAGACCTTGTCTGATATTTATAAACAAGGCTGTGGATAGCCTGAATCCCTTAGTCCTGGATAAATAGATCTTTAGAGCCCTTCTTACATCTAGTTTATGCCAGACCTTTTCTTTTTGGTGTATCGGATTGGGACAAAAGGAGGGTAAAACAACTTCCTGTGACCTGTGGAAGAGGGAGTTTACCTTGGGAATGAAGGCTTCGTCTAATCTTAGGGTGACTGAATCTTTCTGAAAGATACAGAAGTTGTCCTCAATGGACAGCGCTCCCAGTTCCGATACCCTTCTCGCTGACGTGACTGCTACTTCAAAAACAACCTTTAAGGTTAGAAAGTAAAGGGATATGTGTTTTAGAGGTTCAGACCCCTGGTGAGGGCGTCCAGGACTAGGTTGAGGTCCCATGATGGAACCCTGTGTACCACTGGGGGAGCTAAACTTCTGGCTGCTCTTAGGAATCTCCTAACATTCCTATGAGTTGACACTGTTCTATTTGTTACTGCTCGAAGAACTGAGTCTATGGCCGCTGTTTGTCTGGCCAGTGTGTTTGCCTTAAGTCCTTTATCCAGTCCCATTTGTAAGAACTCGAGGACTTGTGCTACTCCCGCCTTGGTCGGGTCTTGCTTTCTACGAGTTGACCATTCTGCGAAAGTTCTCCAGGTAGCTCTGTAGCTTCTCCTGGTGGCGGGTCTCCTGGAACGTTGTATTGTATTTAGTACCGCCTCTGAATAGCCTCTCGCTCTCAGTGCAGATCGTTCAAGTTCTATGCTGTCAGATTTAGAGTATGTATCTCTGAAGACGTTATCGGTCCCTGAGTCAGCAGGGTTGGTGTGAGCGATAGTCTTTGATATTGGGCGTTGCTTCTTTCTTGGCCACCATGGTGTTATCAGAAGTAGATGTGACTTCTCTCTGATTGCTTTGGTTATTGTCTTCTGTATAAGTGGAATGGGGGGGAAATGCGTATAGGAGCCCCTTGGGCCACGGGCAGTTCAGTGCATCCGTCCCTTCCGCCTCTCTGCATCGGAGGCGTGATATGAAGTGGGGGGACTTGTGTATTTTCCTTGGTGGCGAATAGGTCCATCAGAGGTAGCCCCACCCATGCCACTAGTTGTTGGAACACTGACCTGTCTAGTGCCCATACGTGTGGGTCGATGGTCTGTCGGCTCAGCCAATCTGCGCATGTATTGTCCTGGTCCTTGATGTAGAGAGCTTTCAGTGATGATAGGTGTGTCTGGGCCCACGTGAATAATTTTGTTGCTTCCTGAGATAACTCCCTTGATCTCGATCCCCCCTGGTGATTGACGTAGGCTTTCGCCGTCACGTTGTCTGTGTACACGAGGAGGTGGTGTGAGGTAAAGGTTGGGTGTAGGTGTTGTAGTGTCAGTCGTATGGCTTTCAGTTCGAGGACGTTGATCCTCTTTGTCGCATCTCTCCTGGACCAGAGGCCCTGAGTCGTGTGAGTCGCTGAGTGTCCTCCCCAACCCACGAGGCTGGCATCTGTTATCACTACTCTCGTTGGTTCTGATAGCGGTACCCCTTCTCGGAAGGTTCTTGGTTTTAACCACCAGGACACTGAGTCTTTTAATTCCTGTGGTATGGTGACCCACGGATTTAGACCTAGCGTGAGCTCTCTTTGAAAACTCCTTAGCCGCCTCTGCAAGGAACGAAGGTTGTAGCGACCCCATGTCACTTGTCCTATGCAGGATACTAGGAGTCCCAACAGGCTCGCTAGTGGTTTGAGTCTCATGCGGTTTTGATGTTGGAGGAGTCTGATCCGTTGTCGAATCTTTTGTTGTCTGTCTGTTGGGATGAATGCGAGGTCTAAGGAGGTATCTATTAGGATTCCTAGGTGTTCTAATGTCTGTGTGGGAGTCAGATGGCTCTTCTTGTTTTTGAGGAATCCATGCCTCTCTAGGTATTGAATTGTTGTGTGCAGATGTTCCTTCGCTCTGTCGGGGGAGTTGCTTCTGATCAACAGGTCGTCCAGGTACGCATAGACGTGGATCCCCCTGCTGCGTAGGTTGGCTATTAGTGGGGACAGGATCTTTGTGAACGTCCTTGGAGCTGAGGATAGGCCAAAGGGTAGCGCTCTGAATTGCCAGTGTTGTTTGTCGTAGGTGAATCTGATCCATTTCCTGTGTGGTCTCCATATTGGTATGCGCAGATAGGCCTCCCTCAGATCCAGAGATGTCATCCAGTCTCCCTTTTGCAGGGTGTGGCATACTGACATTGCCATCTCCATCTTGAATCTGCGTGTTTTCACATATTTGTTCAACGATTTGAGGTCGAGAACAGCTCTCCATTTCCCGACCTTCTTGGCTACCAGGAATATGATGGAATAGATTCCTGAGGAACGATCTTGCTCTGGTACCCTTTCTATTGCTCGGATGACTTGTAATCTTTTGATTTCGTTTGTCATAGCTGTGTGTTTTTGTAGGTCCTTGAGGACTGGGGATGGAATGAATCTTTGTCTGGGAGTGCGTTCCAGCTCTATTTTGTAGCCTTCCGATATTGAGGAAAGGACCCAGGCATCTGGGATCGAGGCTTCCCATCTGTCTTTGAACAGTTGGAGCCTTCCTCCTACCTCCTGGGATGCATAGTCATGTGTCCTGTTTGTGGTGGGTGGATCCGTAGCCTCTGTCTTCTTTTGTCGAATCTCCCAGGTCTCGAACCCCTTCCTCTGAAGGAGAAGCCGGTGGAGAAATCTCTGTGATTTTGGTTGTATGCTCTACTTGAGGTGCCTCCGGAGCCTCTAAATTTGAAGGGGTAGCCACGAAAAAAACCCTTTTTTGGAGCCACTTGTTGAAGGGTTTTAGCTTTATCCTTAGAGTTGGCCTCCTCCAGGACTTTATCTAGGCACACTCCAAAGAGTTTGGAACCCTTGTACAGTGCTGCCGTGAGAAGGTTCTTGGCAGTGGCATCCCCCTGCCAGGTGCGTGACCAGATGTGTCGTCTGGCTGCTATGTCATTTGCCATAGCCCTGGCGGACCAGGTTAGGGCATCTGTAGTTGCGTCTGCTAAGAAGGCCGTGGCCATGCAGATGCGGGATGACAGCTTCTTTGCCCTTTTTTCAGGTAGCTCAGGATCCTGAGCTTCCTGCATCCATGCTAACAAGGCTCTGGAAACATAAGAAGCTACAATATTAATTTTTAGGGATGCTGCTGTGGAGTCTGCCGCTCTCTTGAGGGCTGAGTCCACCCCCGTCAGTGGTGTCCCTAGGGTGACAATCCCCTTCTGTTGGGAATACAGTCTGTCTCGCAAGTGAGGCTGCAGCTGCATCAATCTTGGGGCTCTTAAAGAGAGGTTCCTTTCTCCTAGAAAATGCGTACAGAGCGTCCTGAGTTCTGGGCATTTTGTATGATTTATCAGGGCACTTCCATTCTTCTAATACAATCTTTTCGAATGTTTTGTCTAGTGGTATGCCCTGATCCCTGCCATGTACTGAGGGAAGGTACTCCCTGGTTTCGTCCTCCTCTGAGTCTGAGGACTCCCCCTTATTAGCTCTCTCCTTAAGGTTGAGTGTCTTAATAACGTGTCTCAGTAGTTCTTCCCTATATTGGTTAGGGAATTTTCTGTTTCTTTCTCTGGGGTCTGGGGGGAGGGTATCAGAGCATTCCCCCTCTTCTAGTTCAGCGCTCTCCTGTGAAGAGCCTGATTCAGATTCAGACGTTGTCTTATTTTTGTCTGTCTGCCTGTTCTCTGCTAGGCAATCCTCTTCCTCAGAGCCCTGAGGGGACAGCAAATATTGCAGGCCGGCTCCCCCTAGTGGGGATTTAGTTTTCTTTTTTCCCTGCCTGGGAGCTTTCCCTGCTCTCGGTGCCTTGGGGGAGGGGCCCCCCGTGGGGGACTCTCTCTTTCGTTTCCCCTTCTTTTCAGTTAAGTTTCTAATCACCCCCATCATCTGTTCCATAGTCTTTGCTATGGAGGCTAGGGAAGGGGTTTGGTCCCCCTGTTCTCCCTGCTCCGAGCCCGTAGCCCTTGCCCCGCTCGCGGGGATAGGAGGGGGTGGTATAGTACCCTCTGCTGAGCTCATGGCTGGGTCTCGGTATGGTTGGCACGGGTCCAAGCGGATTGGTCCCGGCCTGAGGCGGGGGGAGTGCCGCGGAGAACAATCCCCTCTACCGGGGACTAATTGCAGCCTCCCCTGCTCCCCGGCGCTGTGCGAGGGAGCCGGCGGGGAATAGTTAGAGTCGCTTCTTACCGGCCTATCTGGTGAGCCGTGACAGTGTCCGGATTCGCCTCCCCAATTGCCCCGCCGAAGCCTCCTCCTGGGCTTCCTATTTCCTATTGTTTAATTTTCTCTGCCTGTTTTCTTTTGGTTTTGGGGACCTGTGGATCCCGAACAGCCTCCCAACGGTCCAGAGGCAGATGAAGGACTGGCGAAGTAGCCGGGTAGCAACCGTGACGCAGGCACAGAAAAGAAAAAAGCTCATCTGCCTCCTGGCGCTCAACGGTAGAACTACCCAGCCGGAGGAGTATGCAGAGATATGGGGAGAAAGAGCACTCCAAACACTGCTCTTCTGAAGATTTCCAAGTTCGCCTGCAACACAGCACCCTATCCCAAATTATACATGGCAGAAGTCTCCACTGTTTATGAAGACTAGTACATCACCTACTATATCACACCAAATATAGTAGAATGTAGGAGCAACATATGTGACTGAACTGACAAAGCAAATACCATATTACTTAATGTTAGCAGCAAAAATACCTTGTCATAGTACTGTAGCCGTGGGGTGGAAGTCATTTCCCCATCCTCTGCTCTGATCAGTCTGTGTAAGAACTCCTCTCTTCCAACTTCAGAGGCAGCTTGGCTGAAACAGTCCAAAGCCTGGGGGGCGGGGAGGGGTGTAGGGAAAAAGAATGCGAAGTCATCTTCAGATTACTGAAACAGTCCTGAATAACCAAACACTAGGACAGGCTGGATCAACTCCAGACAGCTTTGCTGCTCTCACTCCCCATAACCACAGACAAGCCATCACATACATACTATTATGTGAACTACAGAAGCATCTAAACAACTTCCAAATTAAATTATTTTCTCTGCACCTTCCCAGTCCATTGCAAAAACAACTTAACTGTTTTATTTATTTGTCTAGCTCTGAGCATGGTAGTCTCTAGACCTTCCTACCTCTTAATACAGCAGCATACCTATGCCCAATTAGCAACAGGCCCCCACCATGCTGGGTGTGTCACAAAAATATTAATGCCAACCCTGACTCATCACTTCATTGTTCATTTTCTCACCCATCCTTTTCAGTTTGTGCTCCTCTGGCTCATTCCCTCAATACGAACATCTATCAATATCACCAGCCTTCCTAACTATGGCTAGGCTTCCCTCCATCTTTTGATCTCTAAGCTCAAGAAACATGTTTACCTTGTGTCCTTCACCAATAACAAGGTAGCATCGTCCCATCATAAAGCAGTAAGAACCAACATTCGTGTGACACCAGGGCTGCAGCAGGCGAATATACTCCTAAAACACAACAGCACCCTCTGATCAGATAAAGACTTCCCCTTCCCCACCCACCACTTGTGGATTCTCCTTCATCCCATCTTCCTGGCAGTATTGTGAAAAGCCTGGGATAAGGCTGACAAGAGTTAATCCTCAGTTTGGAGATGAAAATCATGGCACTCCCACTGCCTCCCAGGAAGTCCCAAAATGTATCTTCCAAAGATGGAGAAATATTAAACTTAACATGCTAATAATATAAACTACCTAACTAAACCTACTAACCTTGCAAGAGACGACAAGTGTTTCCCTTCAGAGACAGTCCATCAAAACTGAATCCTCAAGGTGAAGCAGACTACTTTTAAATTAGATTTTATAATTTTTATATAGTTCGGGTTTTTTAATTGGTTTTATTTTATGTATGTGTTTATGTGTCGTTTGTAATACGCTCAGCCTTAGGAAAGAGCAGGCTATAAAATGAAATACACTGCTGGCTTGGAAGAGTTCAGAGACATATTTTCTCTCTCCCCCCTTCTTCCACACCAGTAGTCTGAACAAAACATACTCAAAGCAGAGTCATGCCTAGGGAGGGAAAACCCATACAATATATAAAGAGAGAGCAAACTGCAGGCGGTGCAAAGGGGTAATAGGATTACTTTGAGGAGGCTACAAAGTAAGGGAAGGTATCAGGCTGCATGGAAGAGTGTGCAAAGCAGGGAAGATTTCCTGGGAGAAATTTGCACTGAGAAGGATGCAGACTGCATAATGGGGAAGGTGCAGAGTGGGAGAAGATTGCATTGGAGAGGCTGCCCAGTGAGAACTGCATTGGGGCTGCTGTGTAGTGTGAAACACTGCTTCTTGTCACATTTTCCTACCTTACTAGTGCTGAGCATGTTCAGTTGCTTTGAGAATACTCATTAGCAGCAACTAAAGTCAACTGCCCTTCATTTTGTCCTCTTTTCCTGTGGATTTGTTTATCTGACTTGAAATATGAGCAGGAGGAAGGAGGGCTTGGTACAATTAGGTCAGGCAAACACATGGGTGTGACACTATGTTTTATTGAAGAAAATCAGCTGCAGAGCGAGGCAGGCTGCATGGTGGAGAACTGCATTGGGGAGGCTGCACAGCAGGGCAGATTTCACGGGGCGGGCTGATTGCATTAAGCTGTCCCAGGGAGCAGAGCAGTGCATACTACAGTGCATGTGCATGGCCAGTGGCCTCCCCCAACCCCTGTTTTTGGGGCACCCGCCACCCACCCTCCCTTCCAAGCCCCAGCCCCCAAAAGCAGCTTATCACTATGCCATACCACAATCCTCCACTGCCCACCTTTCTCAGAATAATTACGGAAACTATTGTTTATTTAATATAAATTTTAACTTTACATAAATAATAATTTATTTGCCCAAGGGGAATTAGGAATGAACAACTGAGTGATTGGACAAACCTGCAGGCATTGCGTGCACACACCCCTGAGGAACTCGTGCATGCCAGGCACTGAGGGGCTAACGGCCACGGCTCCCCACACCTCTGAGGACTCGCCCTACTTCCTGCCACAGCTGCGGCACACATCCCACACAAGGCTTGATCCTCAGTTGGGGTTTGATGCTCAGCTTCCAGAAGATGGGAGGAGCTAGCACTTGATCCTTGCCCTGGCTCTCCCCAGTACCCCCATGTCTGCTGAGGTGGGAAGCTGAAGCAGCTTGGGCTTGATCCTCAGCTTCCCTCATCAGTTGGAGGAGGAGGCTGTACGGGAGAAAAGCTGGGAAAAGGCAATCTGAGCCCCCACAATGGAAGCAGAGAAACCCCCTCCCTCCGTTCCCCCAATTCCCTCGTTCTGTGGCAGGCATGCCTCTCGGCAGCCTGAACTCCAACACTCACCCTTGGTCATCTTTGACATCTTCGCCTTCCTCCACCACCAGCCTGCCACCCGCTATGGTGCCTTTCCCTCCCTCCCCCTGTTGTGTCCTGGGGAGCATCCTGTTGCTCCCCTGTACTTTCCTGGACACTTGTGAACACAGTAAAGAAAACTCCACATACCTAATTAGATAGCAATGAACACAAAAATAATGCAGCCCCCCCCCCCCCCAAGGTATTAACTTACCATTAACTGTGAAAGTCGCTTTGAAGGCAATGACTCAGGAAGAGCAAGCGTCGGGCACATGCTGCAAATCCCAACAAGCTGGGACAATGCATATTTGAATTTGGAGTGCACTGGGCTTTTAAGGCACCAGAGAGTGAGTGGAGAGAGGGGCAGGAAGGGCTATTAGGATTTTGGCCTCTGATTCTAGGGTACTGGTGGACCTGGATACAAGGAGGCTGCACGCAACTTGATAGATGGGAAGCAGACACGTGGGCGAGGATTAGCATGCACTGGCCTACACTGTCCCTGGACAATGCCCTGGGGGAGGGGGGCAGGTGAGCACCCACCTGGTGCGAGCTAACTTGGGCTATCATCTCATTTATTTTCACCCAGCGAGAGCAGAGATAGGGACAGGAAGCGGTCATTGCTCAGAAGCTTTCTGCCCATGACACTATGGTGCTGGCGGACTTGTACATGCAGATACACTGTCCTTAACCTAACTGACAGGACGTGGACACATGGGCGCACATTAGCCTGCATTTGCCACACAGCAGGCTCCACATTCTCCAAGTGGCCTGAGGGTCCAGCGGGGGCAAACACCTAACAAACAGGCAGGCAGACACCCACCTGGTGTGAGCTAACGTCAGGTTTGCTAACACCCCAAGGAATCTCACCAATCTGATCTGGGGTGGGGTTTTCTTTGGGGGGGGGGGTGTGAGGGGGGGAGAAGGGCTTTTTTTTAAAGAGTACTGATGTCCATCTCTTAATATTCCCCAGAGCCCTCATTTCAGCCGCCTCAGTTTTTGTTTTATCATTTCCACAGTGCCTTCTAATCCTTGTCTAGATTCACCCTCACAACAGCTCTGATGTAGGTAATTATTTCCACTTTACAGATGAGAACTGAAGCTGATAGCGACTTACTCAAGGCCACAGCATGTCAGGCCTTGAACCTTGGGACTAATGGGCAACGACTCTCACCAGCACCACTGCCACTTGGTGGCCTTGATCCTGGATGTACTATGTAGGTCCTCTGTGCTGGCTCAACCACACCCCTAGCCTTAGACAGGCCCTGTGTATTCCATGTCCCCAACTTCTTGGCTGCACGCATATAAGGCTGACCTAAAGCTACAGGAAGCTGGGCAGATTATCTTGCTACCCCACCCTTCCTGTCTCTGCCTACTCTGGGTCCGTCTCCTGGTCCTTAAGATCTTCTAGTCCTTGGACTGAGAACCTCTGTCAACTTTCTTTGAGAACTCTTGGGAAACAGGAGAGGTGCCAGAAGACTGGAGATGAGCAAATGTTGTTTCTCTCTTTAAAAAACAAGAAGAGAAAGGACCTGGGAAAATTACAGGTCAGTCAGCCGCAAGCACTTTGATGACAATATTGATTGGTCATAGCCAGCATGGATTAGAAGGTTGGGAGAGGGGATGCACATGCAAATCGTGTGCGTCTTTGATCACATGGGAATACCCAGAGATGCACAACTGAAAGTTTTATATGAGTTTACAAGGGCAATTGACTGAGCTATGAAACCTAGCTCTGTCAATTGCCCTTATAAATGCACATAAAGCACATGCCTCTGGGCATTCCCATGTGATCACAGACGCACCCAATTTGCATGTGCATCCCCTCTCCCGACCATCTAAGGATGCATTCCTAAAGGTGTGAAACTGCCCCAAGTCTTTGGGATTTGTAACAGGACCCCAAAAGTGAATACACCTTTTTCAATCTAAGACAGCACAAATTCCAATTAAATCTGGCCAAAAATATATTCTCTCTTTGAAGGAATTTATCCTTTATGACTCCGAGGAAAGGAGATTCCTGCATGTCAACCAAATAAATCTGGAAGCAAAGCAGGTTCTCAAAACAGCGCACTCCTGTATGCCAGCTTCCCTCCAATCAGACTGCCCCCAATCCACCCAACTTCCTGATGGGAAGGGAGAAAAGGACGATGCTGCTCACCTACAGCATTACACTTTAGGAAAAATCTTGAGCTCCCCACTAAAAGTGCATCTTTACAAGCTCAAGACCCACACTCTGATCTTTGGTGATGGAAACACAGTTTAAACTCCTGTGCAGGCAGGTTTTTGAAACTTTATAATTTGGTTTATTAAGTACTCTTAAATGACAACATAGCTCTAACCTTTGGCTAAGTCCCCAGAAGAATTAATAGATGACAGACTAAACAAATAAAACAGCAAGTATTGGCAAATGCAAAAGGGCTCTAGCCCCTAGAAAAAAGGCATCCAAGACAGCACTTGCATTTTATGCTCTCTCAAAAGATTTCTTGTTAACTACTCAGTCAACTAGGGCCAGGTTAGCTCATAGCCAGGTTCTCCAAGATCCCAAGCCATATTTTAGTTTCGTCTCCCTTATCATCAGCATAAACAAGAAAAAGTACTGAATCACTTCAGGCTCCAGAAAAACGATTATAATAAAGAGTTATACATCTGGTAAGCACTGATATTTTATGTACATTTAAGGAGCTTACCTGTAACTGTGTGTATTGACATGCCCCCATCAAACATTCTGGGAACAGGAAACCAGGATTACTGGGCCATCTGAGCATTGTTAAGGAGCAGAAACCTTTTCATGCTTAGTGGAGACCAATACTCAGTTTGGGACAACTAAAGTAATAGTCTCGCGCTTCGTACACCACTTGTGTTAAGAGCAAGCCCACAAGAAAAAAGCAGATCATTTAAGCTGCAGCAAAACTTATCCATATTGGAACAAACCATTGGTCAATTTAAGTCAACCACAGCCCAGAGTGCATTTAAGCCGAACTTTTCAAATATAGGAGGAGCCTGGCATTAGGGACCTGTTTGGCACCTAAACAGTGGCTTGGTTTTCCAAAACACTGAACAGCCATTAAGTCTAATTTGAAATCAAGGGAAGCTGCCAGCCCAGAACATTTGAAAGTGAAACTGCCTTAGCTTGTATTATGTCAGTGTCTAGGAACCAACTAAAAGAGAGGCTCATTGTGCTGTGCACTGTACAAAGTAGTGAAGAGTTGCTTGCACTGAACAGCTTACATGCTCAATAGACATGATAGTGTAATGGTTGGGGGGAAGAAACATAGCATGAACACAGCAAAACAGGGGCATGGTTTGCAAATAACAGGTCAGTCCATGGTTTGAGTAGAGAAGAAGAGTGAGCAGTTTATTTTTAGAATTCTTTGACTGAGTCTGTTGGAAGGGGATTAGATAAATGGAAAGAAAAAAAGGGGAGCAAACTGAGGTGGAAAAGAAATGGGACAAGGAAGAAATGGAAGGGAAGGCAGGAAGCAAGCATGAGGGCAGTTGAAGAAAAGCAGAGAAGAGACAGAGGGAATTATAACCAAAAAGCCAGAGAGAATGTTGTGTGATCGCTGCAGAAAGCACTCCAGCAACAGCATTCTGTGATACACCAGCTGAATTGGAGGCCTGCAATTTCTAATGCCCTATTGTATTAGGGTACAGAAGGGATTCTCTTGCAGCGTTCAGTTAGACACACTCAAACCTTCACTATGGTTTTGCAATTAAAGGATACAAGAGTTGCAGGAGATATGTAGAAATTGCAGAAACCATTTGAGGCCAATTTAATCCAGTTTCAGCCAAAGTAGTATTTGATGGGAAGAGCTGAGATATTGTGTATTTTCTGGCTACCTCTTGAAAGAATAGCTCCACAATAGTTTGAGAACAGGGTACTGGAAGAGACAAATCAGAAGTGTTGACAATTGCAGATCATCATCTATATCATACACAATGGGGTCTTCTCTTTCCTGATAAGGTTTTATACTGCACTCATCAGCATGGGCACCACAACTTAACTAAGATTAATACTCTAATGCCAAGAGTTAATACACTGAATCAACATTTCTGGCTTACTTTCATTGTAACTGATTAAATCAAAGATAACCAAAAACTAAAATCTAGTTCATCGTAAATTTAGAACACATTCTCATGAGGAAAAAAATTAACAACAAAATTAAAACCTTGCCCCTCCACTCCCCTTTTTAAATTGTGAGATAGGATTAGATTACACAATGCCTCAGCAAACAACCCATGTGTGTCAGGGTGCAAACCCAAGTTTAACAATCTTGTACATTCCCTCTTGTACATTCCTTGTTACTTGGGAAGGGACACTTCCCACTTTTAGTTCGCCAGCCTCATAGACACATGGGATAACTACACAGCTTCATAGAATTATTAATAGCAGCAGGAACAATACCCTAGGCAAAAATGGAAGCAAGGAAAAACAAACAACAACAAGTAGTGAGGAAAGCAACATGTGAAAAAGGATAAAGTGCAATTGTCATCTCCCACAGGAAATGTATGTAGTAGAAGAAGACACATATGTGAATGAGCCTGTAAGTCCAGAATAGATGGCATGTACCTCAGTGACAACAGACAACAAATACAGAAGAACTTTTTAGCACACTTTGATCAGTTTTGCATCTATAGTTTTTCAGTCTCACTAAATCTCCCTGGTTCACCTTTCCTTTATCATGATAACTTCATGACCTTAAATCACAATTAGCTTTGAGTTGCCAACTTGAAATCTTGATTTTCAAAGAATGGGCAATTAGAAAGTAAGAAATTAAGATCTCTCAAGGTGACCACCCAAAAACCGTACTCACCTTTGTACACTTTTCCTGCTGACTGGTGGTTACAAAGTCTGTGATCTTCAAAACTCTTACCGCTGAGCAAAATCTCCTATCCTAAGCTAAGTGGCTACATGAATTGGAAATAAAACCAAGATCTTTAACATGAGAAAGCCAACTCTCAGTCAACTAGATTTGGAAAATAGAATAGATTTTCAAAGACAAAAAGTGACCACTTAAGACATGTGAATTCCATAGAAAAATCAGTGGGAATTGGGTGCCTCAGTTCCCAGCGTGGTGAACACTCAGCTATCCGGTCTGCAAGACAGTATTATTCATACATATTTTTCAGGGCACTTTTGGATGCAACGTTTTTCAGGTAGCAAAGTGGCAACACATCCAGTAGAAAAGAAAATTGGGGCATTTGCTGGTGAATTTTCTTTCTACTAGGCTTCCTGCTCGGCACTCCTTAGCATGAGTGTGTTCCTTCTTCACCAATCGGAAGGCAGACCTCAAAGTGAAACTTGTCAGTGGGCCAGGTGAGGAACAACTCCTTCAAGCTGCGGTAAGAGTTCTTCCAGAGCCAGAAGCATTCCCTTATAGTGGAGAAAAATAAAGTTTGGTCTCAGTGGCCCATCAGAGAGTAAAACAGGCTCCAAGAGTGAGCATATCCAACCCCTATTCTGAATGTTTACCTCAGGCATGGGGCGCCCACTGTTTACTAGAACGCTACCAGATCCCTGTCCACACTGGAAGAATAAGTGAATAGGTGAGCCAGAGTGCTAAGTAGAAAGTATAGAAGAAAGAAAATTCACTGTTAAGTGCCACAATTTTCTTTTCTCCCTACTACTTCCTGCTTGGCACTCCTTAGCATGGGATGTGCCAAAGCAGTACCCACAAGAGAGGGAGAATGCCCAAGGGACTTGGCTACAGATCCAACGCTATGCCTTGGAGAACCCAACAGCCAAAGGCAGTATCAGCTAATGACATGGTACGGATCCTGTAGTGCTTAGTAAAGGTATGGAGAACCAAGTTGCTGACCTACATACTTCCTTGTAGGAGTTCCTGGAGACCAGGGTCCTCAACATGACAGTGGATCTGAGGGAGTGTGCCATCACCCTGTCCCCAAAGAAGAGTCTTCTAGCCTTGTAAGTCTCTGTGGCACAAGGCTGGATCTAGCAAGCTATGGAATTTTTGGAAGCTGACTTCCCCCAATTGGAGGCACGTTAAAGGACAAAAAGGCTAAGGACCTACCCTCCAAGAGGGCGCAATGGAGGTAGATCTTGAGTTTCCACCTGATGTTCAGCGAGTGCCAAGCAGCCTCATCTGGATGTGAAGGGTTAGGACAGAAAGTGGGAAGAGTCACCTCTTGTGCCCTGTGAAATAGGGAGCTGACCTTGAGGATAAAGGTGGGGTCAGGTCTAAAGGGCCACCGTATTCCTGTGGAAAACGGAGCTCAGGGGCTATGGAGAGGGCCCCTTGCTCAGAGATTCTCCTCACCGAAATTATGGCAACAAGAAAGGCTACCTTAATGGTGAGAAAATACATTCACATCGACACGAGGGGCTCGAAAGGGATTTTGTTAAGTGCTCAGAGGTTCCAAGAAGGAAACCTATGTACCACTAAGGGAGACAGGATCCGAGCTTCCTATAAGAATCGCCTTACATGGGGATGTGCAAGACCCATGGATAGGTCTCTATCCTATCCATGGTCCAGGTGGAGCTTACGGCTGATACCTGCTTGGCTAGGGTACTGGGCTTGAGACCCTTGTCCCTCTTGGAGGAATTCCAGAATGTCAGGAAGACCACGGGGAACTGAATCTCTAGCCCTATTCCTGTGCCACTGGAAGAAACACCTCCAGGTGGCCTATTAGTGGACTCTGTGAGAAGACATGAGGGTTAGCAGGACCGGATTTGAGTAGCCTATAGCTTCTAGGAATTTCCATTTAGAATCCAGGTTGTGAGCTGAAGGCGTTGAAGGTCCTGGTGGGCAAGAGGGCCCTGCCTAATCACGTCCTGGCATAAGAACAGTCAACCATGGCCATTTTCTCATTTGTTGTTATGGCCTCAAAGTTGCCCTTGAGGAATGCTTCTATGGCCCTGTCAGTCTGGTCTCTGGCAAATAAGTCCCCATTGGGCGGAGCTGCTTAATCCCCAGCCAGAGCTGCCACAGCAGGGTCTACTTTAGATGTGCCAGACAGAGTCCTTGTCACCAGGGAAGGGGTACAAGCTGTTGAGAGAATCTACGTCTCCTTGAAAAATATGATGGGTAAGCCCAGACAAATTTGAACACAGTTTTGAAAGTAGAGGGGAGGGGCAAGCATGTCTTCTGCCTCTTTTGCTTTAGCAGCAACTTTTCTTTGGCATTGAGTGCCTCTTTCTGCTTTTCTTCCTCTGGGGAGGAACTGAACATTCAGAGCCTCCATCGCTTTAGATATCATCCTTGCCAGCACAGCAGAAGGGAAGAGTCTTTCTTGGAATTCTTCATCAGATTAATGTTTCTCCAAAATTTCTCCCTCCTCAAGGGAGGATACAGTTGAGTTGGTATCGGAGGATACAACGAGGACTTGTCTCTCTTTGAAGAAGGCTCTTTCATGCAGGAGACCAATGGATATAATGGTGGTGTTGCGCCACCTGGAGCCCAAATCCCCTGGCATCCCTGCAGAGGTAGGGAGAATGGAGCACGGACATGGCGCTGCACGACTGCAATCTGTTGCAAATCACTTGGGACACAGTTGCTCAGGGCTTTCACCCCTTCACTTGCCAGCTGGTGAGCCACAGCAGCCTTGCTCCGCTGACGCCATGGGTTCCCCAGGAGGAACCTGGAGGGAAGGAAGAGAGGCAGGGGCCCTCTTCAGTTCGGCCAGAGTTGTGCTGCAAAAGGGCATGCACTTAACACGATTACCCCGAGGGAAATCTGTCTGGAGCCTCCCGTCTCCCTCACCCCCGCCTAAGAGGGGATAGGCTCACTCACCAGGTGCTATGGTTCTAAGTTCCTTTTTGGCACTAGCCAGATTCACGGTGCACTGTCGTCCCTCAGGAGCACCTCTGTGCTCCCAGCCTCTCTGCTCATGCAAGTGGCTGGTCAGATCTGTACCCAAATCCTGCTTGGGAGGGGAGTCCGCAGCAACCCCCAGGACCATCAGAGTAGGGCTGAAATGGCAACTCCTTTTTCCATGCCGATATTTTATTCTGCCATTTCGGAACTGCCCATAAATTTCCACAGCTTTTCCGCCGGCATTTAGCTAATCCTGCACCCTTTGCTTTGTGAAATTTGAATTGTCGGAAATAATCTCAGAAAGTGTCAACACTATTCTGCTACTTTCGCGCCATGACCGCATGTCAGAAAGTGCTAGCAGAAATTGCGGAAGATCGCAGACAAAAGTAGTGGAATGAATGCGTCTATCTCACCATGCTACTCATTGAGGAAAAGCTCTTTCCATCGGAAACAGACTAGATTTAAAAAGCCCCAGATCCCAGTAGGGAGGGAGTGTAGACAAGGTGAGAGAGCTGAATGGCTCCAAAATCCACGAACAAATATGAATTAGCTGGTAGTTCCCAAGAGGAACTCTGCTTACAGATTGATTGAAGGCAGAACCCTAACCCCGATGGAAGAGGTAGGTTTTCAGGAGGGATTTGAAGGTTAGAAGGAATGAATATATTCTGAGAGGGAGTTCTAGGAATGGGGAGTTCTAGCAAGGGAGAAGAGGCAAATACTTTTCGGGAGCAAGGAAATTGCGAGCAGGCAAGGGTGGTGGCAGAGGAGGAGTGAAGTTTCTCGGTGAGAATACGGCCGAAACAAGTGACACGAAATGGAGGGGACTAAGTCCAAGAAGAGCACTTAAGGTAAAGACAAGGAGCTTGTGCTGAATACATTCAGGTAGAGGGAACCAGTATAGGGCTGAAAGGAGGGGCTCAATGTAGACAAACTGAAGGGAAAGGTAAATGACCTTGGCAGAGGAGCATTGAACGGAAGTGAGAGGAACGAAGTTGGAATAGTAGGCGAGGCCGGTAAGGAGGAAGCTGCAGTAGTCAAGGCAAGAGATAACTAGAGCATGTACCAGTGGAAGCAGTAAGGAAACACTGGATTTTTACAATATTATGCAGAGCAAAGTGACAGAGTTTGGCAACAGACTGGATTTTGGAGGTGTAAAGGAGAGGGAAGTCGAAGATGAACCCCAGACTATGTGACTGAGGGACAGGCTGGATGACACCCTCAGTGGAAACCAAGAAAAGAAAATTGGGTCCTTTACCTTGGAAATCTTCCTTCCAGATAGATCTACTAGACATCAATTCTGCACAATTCCCACCTCGACCACTAGGAGGCAGAAGACAAAGATCCAGCATAGCATGCTCAGTGGAGATCAGTCCCTCACAGCTCCAGTTGTTCCAAAGCCTGGATCCTGAAACAAAGGCTACTTGCCCACATTCCATTTTTCACGTGAGATTGACTAATGTGAGACTGCAGCATGGCTGCATGGCCACATTAATTTCTTTTGGGGTTTGGATCTATTATAGAGATCAGATTCATGCTCATG
>QEPC01008502.1:720072-745959 GCA_003113815.1 Sphenodon punctatus
AGATCATTGGTGATCTTGGCAAGGGCAGTTTCAGTGGAGTGAAGGGGGCGGAAGCCAGATTGGAGAGGGTCCAGGGAGAAGTTGGCAGAGAGGAGATCCAGGCAGCAGGACTAGACATGTTCCAGAAGCTTAGCAGCAAAGGGTAGAAGGGAGACCGGCCGGTAACTAGAGGGATCAGAAGGGTCGAGGGTGGACTTTTTGAGGACGGGGGAGACAGTGGCATGCTTGAAGGCAGAGGGGAAGGATCCAGTGGAGAGGGAGAGATTAATGACATGTAAAAGGAGGCGGGGGCGACAGTGGGCGAAATGGAGGTCAGGAGGCGGGAGGGGATTGGGTCGAGGGGGCAGGTGGAGGGGTTGGAGGAAGAGAGCAAAGAGGCGATTTCCTCAAGGGAGGCAGGAGGGGAGAGGGGGGAGGGGAGGGAGCAGGGAGAGGAGACGGTTGGGAAGCAATGTTTTGGCGGATCTTGTCAATTTTTTGAGGTGAAGAATGACACGAGATCCTGAGCAGAAACGGAAGAGGGCGGAGGGGGGCAGGGGGGCTTGAGACGGGAATGAAAGGTGGAGAAGAGGCGGCGGGGGTCACGAGAGTAGGATTCAGCCCGGGAGGCATAGTGTTGCTGCCTCACCAGGGAGATAGCGGAAAAGAGGGAGGAGAGGGAGAATTTATAGTGGAGGAAGTCAGGGTGGGAGCGGGATTTGCACCAGAGGTGTTCAGCAGCCTGGGTGCAGGAGCGGAGGTAGGGGATAGTAGGGGTGAGCCAAGGACGGGGGTTTCGGGGTCAAACGGGGCGGGAGGAGAGGGGGACAAGAGAGTCGAGCGTCGTGGTGAGAGAGGCATTGAGAGAAGAGATGGCAGTGTCAGGGGAAGAGGAGAAGACAGGAGGAAGGAGAGGGAGGAAGCAAAATCTAGCCTGCAAATCACAGAAGGGACGTGGAGACAGAGACGAAGATGGGGGTTGATGGGTGAGGTTGAAGGAAACGAGGTAATGGTCGGATATGGGACAAAGGTCAAAGGAGAGGTCAGCAACAGAACAGTTTCTGGAGAAGATGACATCGAGAGAGTGGCCACCGGTGTGGGTGGGGGAATCAGTCCAGAGACGGAGATCAAAGGAGGATGCTAGGGAGAGAAAGAGGGCTGCGAAGGTGCGTCAACATGGATGTTCAAGTCACCAAGAATGAGAAAGGAAGAAGATAAGCCAGAAAGTAATCATCAGAAAAGAAGAAGGTAAGCCAGGATTCGAAGTCCGGGAGAAAAGAGGGCCTGGGGGGCGGTAGATGACAGTGACACGAAGGCGAAGGGGGGAGAAGAGACGTATAGAGTGAGCCTCGAAGGAGGGGAAGGAGAGGGAGGGGAGAGGGGCTGGAATCGACAGGGGTTGGCAAGGAGAAGGCCCAAGCCAACACCCCAGCCTTCTGGGCGGGACCGGTGAGAGAAGAGGGTGGCAGGGGTGACACAGTCAGAGGGAGAGATCCATGTTTCAGTAAGTGCAAGTTGTTGGAAGCGGTGAGAAAAGAAGAGGTCACAAATGAAGGGGGCTGTGTTAATGGAAGAGTGGCAGTTCCAGATGGAGCAGAAGGGGAGTTGATCAGGGGAAAGACAGGGGATGAGGTTGGGGGATGTGGAGCGATGGGGCTTGTGGGGACTGTGGTGGGGAGGAGGGGGCTTGCAGGGAATGGTTAAAGGGGGTGAAGGGGAGGAGGGGAAATAGGCAAGAGGGAAAATAAGGGGTGGGGAGGTTGGAGAAAGAAACTGTTGGAAGGAGAGGGAGAAGCAGGGGAGACAGCAGCAGTGGGAGGAGGAGAGATGGCGGGTGAGGAAGTGGGGTAAGGGGAGGCATTCCAGTGGTTGGTAATCGCAGCAGCAGAGGGGATAACTGGGTCTGTGGATGGTGCAGGAGACTGAGCGAGGGCCAGTGGCGCTGCTAGAGGCTTGAAACCTTCCTCCCTTCTCTCCCTGCCTGACACTAGCAGCACTCTGCAAAGGGAACACTGACAGATTCAATTTCACAGTGAGTTATATTAATGTTAAATTTGCATGCAGACATGCAAAATTATTGTTACATGCAACTCATAATAGTGACAGGGCTGGATTTCCCAGCGCTGTCACCCCTGATGAAGCTCACAGATATTTCACTGCCTGATGCAAAAAGGCACATGCCCACATTACACAAACTCACGTTAGACAGAAACTAACGTCAGATTGTGTAACGTGGGCAAGCAGTCAAACTCTTATCATCCAAACTCATTAATAAGAAGAAATGACAAAGAAGGAATCCCACCTTTTATTTTATTAAATACATCATTCACCCACAAAAAAACAACAACAACAGGGAGGGATGAATCAATGATCACTAGATCTATCTAGCAGGAAAATTCCCAAAGTAAGAGACCCAATTCCTCAGATCTACTCGACATAAATTCTGCACTCTGAGGATGTACCAAAACAGTGCCCATTCAAATTCTAGGGTGGGATAATAATATTTAAAACTCAATTCTGCATCATTAACTTTACTAAAGTACCTCCTTGAAGCACTCTTCCACTAAAGTGCATCCTCTGAGCGGGTATTAGTAATGCCTAGTGAAAGTGCGCAGGAAAGACTATGTGACCGCCCTGCGTATCTCTTTATAGGGTGCCCCAGCCTTGAATGTCCAAGAAGCAGATGCCTCCCTCCAGGAGGAGGCCAGAACCCTCTACAGAGGCAACAGGCCTTCTGATGTATAAGCTTCTGAAATACATGCTGAAAGCCATTTAGAGATATAAGTGGGTTATAGTTTCAACCAAGGCTCAAGACTGCCAACGTAGCCATCCCATGTATACTAATCTTCAAGGCCCTACTTACATCCAATGAATGCCATAATTTCTTTGAGGGTTGGCAGGCCAGGGACAAAAGGAAGTAAACTCTTATCCCCTATGAAAAATGGAGTTCATTTTGGTATAAAGGCTCTACTTAGAGTGCTTGCATACATTACCTGGGAGGGGAAGGAAGCTTCCATGAGGACAATCACAGCTCTATTATCAGGGGAATTCATGCACGTAGCAAAGCACTATTCTGCTTTTCTCCCATAAAAGCAAGTGAAAACACGCATGATTGTAAGAGCTACATCGGGGGACACAGTCATGCACAAGTGTTTTTATGGATGAAAAGCAAAATACCTATGTGCGCAAATTCCTGTGACAACAGAGCCATGGATTTCCCTTACAGAAGTTTTCTTCTCCTTCCAAGTAATGTGTGCAAGCACCCTCAGTTTCACTACAAAAGATGTGCCAAACTCTGAAAGTCACCAAGCTGAAGAAATCACTGCTATAAACCCCACCTTAAAGGACACTTCCTTTGAGAGTTCAAATGGGGCCTAGGAAATGGCATTCAAAGCTAAATTTAAGTTCCAAGAAGGAAACCGGTGAATCACTTGACAGCCTAGATCCTGAAAAAGAACTGACCCCCCAACCACCCCAACAGCCTGGGCCCATGTATCTAAAAGACAACCTTTCCTACCATGTTCCATCGTGGCCTCTGCGGTCAGACAGAAGCCCCCTCCTGTGGGTTGCACCTCCTACTCTTGTCCAGGGGGTGGGGGCATTAACAGTTGCTGCCCCAATGCTGTGGAATTTCCTACCCTGGGAGGTCTGTCGAAATCTGGGCCTGAGCATCCTTCAGAGGCAAAACGTTTCTTTTTAGTAAAACATTTGGCAGGCAGGGATAGGGAGTAGGTGGGAGGTTGTTGTGGGTAGGTTTTTTTTGTTGTTGAATTATATTTTAATATTGTTTACTTGTATTATGTTTTTTGTAAGATGCCCTGTTACATAATACAACTTTTTACAAAATACAATTTATACAATAAATTATACAATATTTTTACACAAAATAATACATTTTAAAAATTGTATTATGTCTTTTGTAAGATGCCTTCGGGGAAGGACTGGGTAAAAATATTTTTAAAATACTATCCAAAGATGCCACCTGCTTGGAGAGAATATTAGGATTTATCCCTTGTCTAGACCATCTTGTAGAAATACCAAAATGGTATTTGGATCTGCATGCACACCATTCAACAAACCTTTCCATGTATGCTTACATATTTGTGTAAATGGACAGTTTTCTCAATGACAGTGTATTAAGAACTATTTCCAAGTATCCTAGGTGTCTGATCACCTTATGTTCAACTTCCAGTCCGTTAGTTTCAAAGGATCAGGGTTCTCATAAAACATCTGTTCTTGTGACAGTAGATTTCAGCGTACAAGAAAGAATAGTGAGGATGCTTAATTCAGCTCCAACAGGTCTGAAAACCATGGACTTCTGGGCTAAAAGGATGGTCCGATCAGGATTAAGGATGCTCCCTCTTTCTTCAGTTCATTGATAGTCCTGCTGATGAGAGGAAACTGAGGGAGAACATACAAGAGATCCCAAGGACAAATCTGACTCAGAGTACTGCAAGTCTCTACCCCTTAATGTTGGAACCTCGCAATGAACCTGTTCACCTTCACATTCTGGTGAGAGGAGACCAGATCCATCACTGGTTTCCTCTGAACTATTTGAAGAACTACATCGCATAGAGACCACTCTCCTGAGATTATGCATTGTGTGCTGAACCAATCTGCCCAGACAATGTTTCCCTGGGATATAGAATGCCCTGATCTAGATCAGATTTTTTTCTGCTCAGAGAAGCCCCCTGGTTCCTTTGCAAAGATAGAGATCAAGATTCCCCTTTGGTAGATTAAGTACGTATTTGCAGTTGTGTTGCCTGTGTAGAAGAGACGTTGCCCTCATACTTTGAGTTAAGTTGAATTAGTGCCAGGAGTTCAGCTCTCAAGTCTAGTCAATTTATGTTGTGCTGTGTCACATCCTTGGATCATGTCTCCTGCACTCAACCATACAGACTTGCAACTGTTGTAGTGCTGCAACGCGGTCCTCAGAAAACTCTGGAACTCACCAGGGATTCCGTTCCCCGGTTTGGAATTTCCAAATTCCTAAGTTCTGAGTACCAAGGCCGGTCCTCAGAAAACTTCAGAAACCTTGATCGAATGCTGGAGCCATTGCACATGTGGCTGGAATGACCGAAACATAGTGCCATATTTGGTAGAAGGGAGGTATGCCAACCAAGCGGTGCCCAGAAAAACAGCCTAGCAAGAGTGGGACAATTGCTCAAGACGACAAACCCACAAAAGTGCAACTGTGTGCAGAAATCCCAAAAATGTTGAGTGATGGACAAGCCATAGGACAGGTTTTGATTGGATGGCAGGGGCAAAATAATAGCAGCCGTACAGCCATTTCCCATTCTCTTCGGTGAATTTGGCTGTGTGCTGCACTATTTGATCTGCAATCAATTGGCTTGGGGGGGGGGTGCCTTGCCTGTCCATAGGGGCAATGCTGGGGGACGGGAGTTACTTGTTTCCACCATGCCATGGTTTTTTTAAAAAATAAGTGGGTGACACACTGCTGCTGCTTGCTGCTTGGCACCATGGAGGCCAGAGAAATCTTTGCCTTGCTCCAATTCCTCTTGCCTGGGCTGTCCAAGTTACCAGTGCCATGCCTTTTAAAAAAATAAGCAGGTGCCACTGCTGCCTGCTGCGTGCACTGCTTGGCACAATGGTGGCCAGAGGGATCTACTTAGCTCCACTTCCTCTGGCCATGGGCTGTCCATATACTAGTGGCAATGCTGGGGCCAACAGTGCCTAATATACTTTAAAGTGGGTACTGCTGCTGTTGCTTGCAGTGTCTGTTGGCACTATAGAGACCAGAGAAGGATCACTTCAGTTTTGCTGTGGTTTTTGTGGTCACTGTGACAGTACTTTGTGGGCTTGCCAAGATGTGACAGACCATTGAGCAGGGACACAGGGGAGATGTACTTTCTTTCTGGTTAATATGGTGTGTGGGGAAGGGGCTTACCTTGCATAGGTGGGCAGTGGGTAGGCACAATGGAAGCTTTGTGTGTGTGGTGGGGTAAGTGTGTGGTGTCTTTCTTGTGGGTGATAAAATTATGTTTGCTGCGCTGGGTTTTGAGGGGATTTCTGCACGCAGTTGCACTTTTGTGGGTTTGTCTTCTTGAGCGATTGTTTGACTCTTGATAGCCTGTTTTCCTGGGCACTGCTTGGTTGGCATAATGATTTGAATGTGGGTGCACTCACTGCTGATGGTGGACCATGCTGTCGGTACACTACTGCTGGCTTTGGTTTGGATTTCTGCACGCAGTTGCACTTATGTGGATTTGTCTTCTTTAGTGATTGTCCCACTCGTTAGTCTGCTTTTCTGGGCAGTGCTTGGTTGGTATAGTGGGTGTACTCACTGCTGATGACGGGCCATGCTGTTTTGGGGATTTCTGCATGCAGCTGCACTTTTGTGGTTTTGTCTTCTTGAGCAATTGTCCCACTCTTGTTAGACTGCTTTTTTGGGCACTGCTTGGTTGGCATAATTATTTTAAAGTGGGTGCACTCACTGCTGATGTGTGTGTGTGTATAATGCGTGTGCATGCGTGCACGCGCTATCTATTTATTTATATTCCCTCCAGTCCTTCCATCTCTTTCGCAATCCTTCCCACGTCACAAAGAGACTGCTGAATTGCAGCCCCATATATACTGTATTGGGGGGGGAGGGAGGGGGGATGCACTGTTGTGCACCCTAATTGGCTGGGTAATTAAATGGCCGCAGCCTCCACAGGTGGCACCACGTGCTGACTCGGTGCCAAGTAGTTCCGAGTTTCCACAACTCTGAGTTCCGGGGATTTCCGAGATCCAGAGTTCTCTTGCCTGTTTGAACCATCTAAGGAGAACACTGGCAGGGTATGATGTTGCCGTGGATATACAGGGCATCGCTGCAGTGGCGTCAACGTTTCTCCACAGACTAGACTCAATACCTCTTATTGGTTGAGTCTTTTGGATATAAATCCCTCTCCAAGAGGAATACCAATAGTTTTGCTGTTGAGGCTGCAGCTACATACATGTTGGGTGTGTGCAAGTGCTCCATCTTGTGATTTGAGAAAGTGAATACGACATCATGCAAAGCCTATGGGGCTTGTCCGGCTGTTTCCACTCTGCTCTAGTGATCCTTTCAAATGTTCTGTAAAGAACCAGGATTCAAACCTTAGGCCTGTAAGGAGCGGGGCATGAACCAGCAGCCTGAGGGCCCTGGACGTAGCAGATGACTCTGCAGCGGCACCATTGTTCCAAGAAAAAGCCCTCTCTTGCTCCCTGGAGATTCTGGAATGTATTCCTTCTTGCTGATCTTCTCTGAGAATTTTAGAGCTCTCTGAACAGGTTTAAAGAGTTGTTCCTGTACTTGATGAGGAATTCTCTGTCCTGTCCCTTCGCCCCCTCTGCACGAGACGACTCGGGAATCTCCCCGTTTTAAGGAGGGTATGGAGAAATCTGAGGAGCGTGCAAGCAAGAGACCCCCAGTATCGCTCTCAGGGGTTACTATTGGGGACTGCCACCGACCTTTTTGAGATTTCTTTTTTGGGGCTCATTGGGTTTATCAGGAGGCACCCTCCACTGAGAGGAGTTCCTCTTTTGCTTTTTCCATGTTACCCTTTCTCCTCCAAGGTGGGGTTCAAAGTTTCAGAGGACTCCGATATGTTCTTGAACAGTCTCTTGCCCTCCTGGCTGGCTGCTTCCCTTGTCCACAGGCTTAGTGTGGCCCTTGAGCCCAAATCCATTCTTGAGGGGAGAGGGAGCGTGTCCATGTGATTCAGGGTCCACCTTTTCCCCCCTGGCTCTGCCTCTCATTCATTTTCTCCAGTGGGACCTGGATTTTTCCCCAGCACCTCCATTTGGAGTGCCTCTGTTGAGAACGTAACATGATGTGAACTTACTTTCTCCAGGTGCTCCTGCTCCAACTTGCATTCTGAGCTAGAGGTCTGATCCACTCACGGTTTCCCAGGCGTCATTTTGCACTCTCCAGTGGTGCAGGTCCACGGAGTTTTCCCCAGCTGAGATTTCTCCACCTCTCTGCTCTAACTCTGCCAGGCCTGCCTCCTGCAGAGCTCACTGACAACAAGCTTACGGTGGGAGTGCCTACCAGGAGTTCCCCTTTCCCATACCAGCTGGGAGGAGGGGTGGGGTGGGGGGAGGATTGTGTGCCAAAACCAGGGTCTACGGTTAAAAATCCCTATCAGGGGATATACTATCTTGTGGGCTGATATCCCTATCAGGGGATATACTATCTCCCCTGAGCTGTAATAAAAGTTATATGTCTGCTCAGGGAGAACAAAATGAAAATGCAAAAATGAAAGTGAAACTGCCCTCTGCTCAGAGCAGAGTGGCTCTGCTCCTAGCACGTCAGAAGCAGAAATCCAACTGAAGCTGTGAGCTGGACCAGATTCTCACTGAGAATGCTCCACCAGATATTTGTCTTCTGTCTCCTACTGGTCGAGGTGGGAATTGCACCCCCAGAGTGCAGAATTCATGTCCAGTAGATCTGAGGAGAAGGAAGAGGAATGTTTGGGGAAAACAGGAGTTCAGTCTTGGCCATATTAAGCTTGAGTTAGCAGCCAGACATCCAAGCACAGATGTTAGAGAGAGAGTCTGCAAAACAAGACTGCATGGAGGGGGAGAGCATGGGGATGGAGAGAGAGTTGAGTGTCATCACCATACAGGCTTTACTGGAAGCCATGATTCAATTACTTTACCCAGACAGAGCGAGAAAGTCTTAAGCATGTGTGTGTGTAATATTCTATGCATACAGTAGTTAAAGTCAAAATTAAGAGACTAGAGATTGCAACACATTCCTTACCTAGTTTATGTGATCTCAAGGCTGTGGAATCTGTTAGCTCCAGTACTGATAGATGCTGTAGATTAGATTCCCTAAAGAAATAATAAAGTCATACAAGCACTTCCAGAAAACATTCAATGCTGTACCAGTCTAACCTTATTCTCCACATAAAGAAAGTGACAGGGGTGTGAAACCCTTCCATCAGAGACAAAGAAATCAAGGCTAAATTAATATAGACATGAAAAATGAGACGGTGGGGCAGGATATTTTCCCATCTCAAATGGCAAACGAAAAGAGAAACTACGTAAATTAAAGTTTTAAAGTTATTTTACATCAGTCCAGATTCTCAAGTATAGCAGTGCCATAGTAGCAGGTGCAAATAGTAACTGGATTCAGAGAGGTTATATCTTGTATAAGACAAGTACTCAACTCAATTTTCAGTTCACTGCTATTTATTATTATTATTTTATTTATATAGCACCCCCCTGCCTTAACAAAAACCACCGTGATTCTACACAAACAAGTGGGTAACCATGTGGAGAGTGATGTAGAAGTTAAGGGGTTGCAACTAGAGCTGAAGCGAATAGTACTTCTGAGTACTCGAACCGAATTCCAAAGTTCCAAATAGTCAGTCCGAGTACATGGAGGCACTTCGGCACTCTTTCCAAAGCTTCGGACTTCAGAAACTTCTGAAGGTTTACAAAGTTTTCAGATGGCCTAGACTTCGGTTTCTGAACTCTTTGGCGCCTCAGCAGGTGTTGCCATGTGCAGCAGCTGCAGTCATTTAATTGCCTAGCCAATCAGGATGTGCACAACAACTCATCTACCCCATCCTCCTTTCCCTTCCCTCTTAATTGCCTAACCAATCAGGGTGGACAACACCGCATGTAGACCTTCCTCCCCCGGCTGCGTCTGCCAGCAGAATGAAAGAGTGAGCAAGACAGAAGAGAAGCCAGCACAAAAACAACCACCTCCAGCAAGTAATTAAAAAACCAAAAGGGTATGTGATCAGTAAGTTCCCCCACCCCCAAGCATGCCTCATGAATGATACACATGCAAGGCTTGAAGCCCAGGGAGGGTGTTGGACTGGGGTGCCCCATCAAATGAAGTCCAAAGACTATATTAGCAAGCAAATCAAACTGATCAAGTTTCAACAAGCTTTTGGGGGGTCTGTGTGTAGCCCCATGGGTGCCACCAGCCAGACCAGCAGCCGTAACAGCCACACACAAGAAACCAGACAAAAAGTCCCCCCAAAAGCCTCCATTGTGAGTGCCCAGCCCACCTATACAAGGAAAGCCCCATCTCCGCCCTCCCCCGCCTCCAAACACACACACACGCACACACACACACACACACCATATTATTAACCAGAAAGAAACTAGGAAGTATTCTCCCGGTGCCCCCGCTGGTCACATCTTGGCAAAAGTTCTTGAATTCACAGCACTATCCAGAAAAGCAGGCTAGCAAGAGTGGGACAATCGCTCGAGAAGAAAACCCCCAACAAGTGCAACTGTGTGCAGAAGAAATTAAAAAACAACAATAGCGTGTGTACCCACAGCATGGCCCACCTCAGCATTGACTGCACCCACTGTAAAATCATTATTATGCCAACCAAGCAGCGCACAGAAAAAACAGGTTAGTAAGAGTGGGACATTCGCTCAAGACGAACACAACGAAACAGTGCAACTGCGTGGAGAAATCCTACCAAAAGCCAGCCAACTTGATAACACCCACAAGAAGGAAACTAGACACACACACGGGCACCCTCTTGGCATGGCATTGGTACTGTGGCACAGTAGTAACTTGAACAGACCAGACGCTGGTAACTTGAAAAAAGCAGACTTGAACAGACAAACCAGACTCCCAGCAACAAGTCAGTAAGGAAACCAGACATTCACACCCCACTAGCACCCTCTTGGCATGGCATGGTTCTGTGACACTAGTAACTTGACCAGACAAGGCAAGGGGAAGTAGAACCAGACAGGGAGATCCCTCTGGCCTCATGGTGTCAAGTGCCAACCAAGCAGCAGGCAGAACTAGAAGCAATGTGGCATCCAAATATTCTTTTTTTAAAAAAAAAAACTTCATGGTATGGTAAAGGTAAACATAACCCCTATCCCCCCAGCACTGGCCCTATGGACAGGCCAGACCAAACCATACCAGGCCAGGCACCCCTCCCTCAATTACTTACAGATCTAGCAGCACTGTAGCACAGCGCCAAATTCACCAAAGAGAATGGACAAAATGGCTGCAGCCACTTTTATTTTACCCTGCCAGTCAATCAAAAGCTTGCCATCGGGCTTACCATCACTCATCTGTCCCCTCCCATACTCTCGTCCTACCAAATGTGGCACTAAATTTCATTTCCAGAAGAAGCTCAACTGTCCACCAGCTCCCCACGCATGCAGCAGTTTCTAAAGTTTCCAGGAAATGGCCTTGGTCCTCGGAACGTCGAACTTTCTGAACCAAATCTTTGCCAAATTCCCAAGTTTTCCGAAGACTTTGTTTCAGCCCTAGTTGCAACAGAGAAATTATTTTCCCGCTGCCCTAATGTTTCATACCCAGTTTGATACACTGACTATTACTGTGTTTTACTGATCAAATTTAGGAGTATTTCTGCAACACTACAGACACGGATTGAAAACTTTCCTGCCAGAAGCAGCCTCCATCTTCCAAGTCTAGTCTGCACAGTTCCACAAAGGAAAAAGGATCTTGTATTGCACCTTATAAACTTAATAAAAAGGAGGTTCCTTGCAGAGATCCCAGAAAGGAAAATTGGGTGCTTACCTGATTAATTTTCCTTCTACAGTGACCCCTTCTGGATGGCCAGCTCAGGACACTTGGGTTAGATTCCCACCTCGACTAGCAAGATGCAGACTTCAACTTTTTTTTTTTTTTAAAAGCATGCGCAGAGGGGATTGATTCCTAGTGCTCCAGATGATACCAAGTAATACCATCCAAACCTAATAGTCCTTTAAAACTTTCAACAAGAGAACATCTTAAGGTAATCTAACAATTCTAAAACAACTAGTAAGTGAACAGCAAGTTCCACCCGATCAAAATTAAGTAACTGAGTGGGTAGCTGGCTGTCCAGGAGAAGTCCCCATAGAAGGAAAATTCACCAGGTAAGCACCCAATTTTCCTTTCTCAAAAGGATCCTCCTGGACAGCCAGCTCGGGACACTGGGGACATCTCAGAGCAGTGTCAGTAACAACTAGGAAAGAATAAGCAGAATGAAAAGTTCATAAAGAAGCAGTCTAAATTCAAATACTGGGTGCAGTACTCTTCTCCCAAAGGCCGCCTCTGCAGAATCCTGAGTCTGAATCTTATAAATGGCTGGTAAAGATGTGAACCAAAGACCAGGTAGAGGCCGGGCCAATCTCCTCATACAGAGCCTGATGATGGAATGCCTGAGTACCTGCTGCCCCTTCTAAGGGAGTGGGCCAGAAACAATTGTGGGGGCATCTTGTCCTGAGCCCTATATGCCTCCTGAGTGCAGGCCGACAACCATTTAGAGATTAAAGTCTTAGGAGTATAGCTTACAAACAGGAAGGGGTTGAAAGCTTCTATCAGGGAGGAAGAATGCCTAAAGGCAGCTGTTCTACCCAGGTACATTTTCAAAGCCTGTTTCACATCCAATTTGTAACAAGCCCATTCCTAAGGGTGACACAGGTCAGGACAGAAGGAGGGAAGGACTATCTCCTGACTCCTATGAAAGATAGAATTTACCTTAGGACAAAAAAGCCAGATCCAACCTAAGGACCACCAAATTATCCCTAAAGGTAGGGAATGCCAGTTCAATAGATAAAGCACCCAGTTCAGAAAATCTCCTAATTGACGTTATCCCAACCACCTTTACCTTTAAAGAAAGAAAGGAACAAGGAACTCTCTCTAATGGGCTCACAAGGGACCTCCAGTAAAACCCTCAACCCCAAATGAAGATACCACAAGGGGAAACAATGAGCTACCTAGAGAGAGATCACTCTAGTAGCCTTCAAGAAGCGTTTAACATGTGAGCACGTTGATAATCTAGTACTCCATACACAACCGATAACACTATTTATATAGCCGCCACTTGTCACACTAGCATGTTAGGCTTCAATCCTTTACTCAGACCCACCTGAAGGAAATTCAAAATAATCTTGACTAAGGGGCCTAACAGATCATTCCTCACACCACCTAGAAAACACTTGCCAGGTGCACCTACAGTTGTTCCTGGTGGACATACTCCTCGACTGCATCAGGGTGTCTAATACTGACTCAAATAGCCCAACTGCCTCAAACCTCCTCGCTCAATTTCCAAGCTGTCAACCTCAGCAGCCCTGGGTTCTTGTACCGTACTGGACCTTGCATTAATACGTCCAGTACCAGCGGGAGGTGAAGTGGAGGAGCTACCTTCAGTTCCTGGTGATCCGTGAACCACAGTCTCCTGGGTCAAAAGGGAGTCACAAGAATTACATGTGCCCTTTAATGTTGAAGCTTGTGATCATCCTGGTGATGAGAGGAAAGGGCGGAAACGTGTAAGCCAACCCTGATGGCCAAGGTTGATTGAGGGCACCCTGAGCCACTGTCTGAAGCTTGTGGCAGCAGGACATGTATCGAATCACCTTGTTGATCTTGGTCGCAAACAGATCTACCACTGGTCTTCCAAAACTTTCCACTACCACGTCCAAAACCTCATTGCTGAGTCTATTCTCCTGGAACCACCATTCTGCTGCTCAGCCAATCCACCTGTGCGTTTTCTTTTCCTTGAATAAGTGGACTTGTAGCAACTCCAGATTGGCTTCCGCTCAGTTCATCAGCAGCGTCGCCAGATGATGTAGAGACTCTGAGCGAGAGCCCCCTTGATGATTCATGTAGGCTTTCGCTGTCTCTGTCTGTATAAATGAGTATGTTTGCCTTGAACTGCTCATGCAAGGCCCTCAATGCCAGGTAAATCACTTGAAGCGCCAGTCAATTGACACTGCATCGTTTCTCTCTTGAAGACCACCTGCCTTGTGCTGATTTCCACTGTAGGTGCTCCCCCCACTCCGTCAGGCTGACATTCGTTGTAATTACGTCCCCGACAGAATCTGCCATAGGAACGACGACCTGGAACGGACTAGTCTCTGTCCAACATCCAAGGGATACTTTCACCTTCTGGGGTGATTAGAGAACCCAGGAATTGAGACACACACACCCCCTCATCAGCTGGTCCTGGAAAAGCTGGAGCAGGGCTTGAAGAGGCATTGCATGAAATCTGGCCAAGTGCAGGAACTGGGTGCACAATATCATCACACCCTGGAGGCTTGCCAACATTAACTCGCTGTTCATCTCTGAGTTGCTGGACCAGATAAGAGATCTTGTCCTGCTGCAGGGCCGGGATGAAGACTATGGGTGTTTGTGTCTAGAATCACCCCCAGATGTTCCATCCTTTGGGTGGGAACCAGGTCGCTCTTGAAATTCACAATAAATCTATGCCCCTGGAGGTATTGAATTGTCTTGGAGAGATCCTGTAGTGCCTTCTCTCTCTCTCGGGTGGCTGGATCAGTATGTTGTCTAGGTAAAGGTGGAGACAGATTCCTTCCACCTGCAGATTGGGAATGAGGCGATAAGAACCTTTGTAAATGTCCTGGGGGTCATCGCCAATCCAAACAGGAGGGCTGCATATTGCCAATGTTTTTGTGCGTATATGAATCTCAGCCACAGGTTCGTGGCTGGGCCAAATCAAGACATGGAAGCATGCCTCCTTTAAGTCCAGAGAGGTCAGTCAATCCCTCCCTCCGGAGACACCACCAGTCGAATGGACTGCAGAGTTTCCATTCTGAGCTTCCTCATTTTCATGAATCTGTTCAGTTTTTTCAAGTCCAATACAGCTCTCCATTCCTCTGTGGATCCATTTAATTAACGCTTGGGCAAAGTAAGAGGTAAGGGTTGCCATTTTTATAATTGCAGAGATCTCCTCAAAATTCCTCCTAATGTAGACTTCTATTCCTTTATCTGTGGGGTCCCAGGGGAAGCACTCGCCTTCAGTAGGAAACACTGACTTCCTAGACAGCGAATCTGCGGCCGCATCCACCTTAAAACGGCTAAGAGTGACTCCTTACTCCTAGTAAACAAGTACAGTGGACTCCTGGGCTTTGCTCAGTTTAAAGGCCCTGGTAGGGTGTTGACATTCAACCTTAAGGATCCTCTCGAAGGCCTTGTCTGACACCATCCCTTTGTTCCTTGTGCGGAATCTAGGGATATATTCTCTATCAGACTCTTCGCCTGAGGAGTCCAAGTTAACTCATTTGAATTTCTTTTCCTTGAGGTCAAGGCGGTTTCTGGATTTGGGCATAAATTTGATCCCTGTATTTTATAGGGAACTCCCTATCGGGATCCTTGGATGCGTCAAGGGTTTCCTCTGGAAGTTGGCCTTCTTCGGGGGGGGGGGGGGAGGAATGACGACTCATCATCTGCATTATCAGAATCTGAGCCCTCAGATACTGCCTCTTCCTACGCAGGCAGGAAGGTCTGCTCCTTTTTGCTTTTATAGGCCTCCCTTTTGTGGGGCAGAAGGGGTGGGCTTCCCAGTCTGAGGCAAAGTTTAACTCTTCCCCTGAGGAGACTCTTTGGCCTCCTCCCCTCTCTGAATCAGAATACATATCTGATTCCAGTAGGGCCTGGCAAGTTTTGGTGGTCTTCACCAGCTGCAATCTTTTTCCTGTCCCCTTGGAGCCTCCCTTGAAGCAGACTCGAAGCACCCCAAGGTGATCCTGGGGCCTGCTCTTCCCAGCTCCTTACCTCCCCCTGAAAGTGGGATTGGTGAACAGGGACAGCATCTGCTCTCCCTGGCACCACTGCAATCTCTAGGCCTGCAACAAAGATAATCCAATTAAATTTCTAAGAGGACTAGAAGTCAACATTCTGCTTGCCTGGAGGCAGACAATCAACTGGAGCACCAAGTGTCAGATTCCCTCCCCACATGCTCCAAAAACAAAAATTGAAGTCTGCCTCCTGCTGGTCAAGGTGGGGATCTAACCCAATGTCCTGAGATAGCTGTCCAGGAGGATCCGTGTGAGAAAGAGGGATGCAATTACATATATGACAGGAACTAAGTTCTAATAAGAAGAGTAAAGTCTTCCAAAGGGGAGCAGAAATAGTGGAAGCATGACACTTGACTTAACCCACAAGAGCTACACCTAGGCTATGCCTTGGCAAAGGAACCCCTTACACTTATAATTCAAGACACACTTTAAAAAAAGTTCTCATTTCATAGACTTACGATGAAAATGCACACTGACTTCTAATCTATTAGACTAATTTTAGACGTAAGACAATTGACACAAGTTGGTATCAGCAGTCATCCTCGTCTGAGCATCTTCCAGAGGCAGTGCAAAATGTTTTTGTTCCATAAGGCATTTAGCAGGCAGGGACAGGAATTGGGGTTGGTTGGAGGGTTGTGGGAGGAAAGGTTTTTGGGGGGCTTTATGGGTGGGGTTTCTGGTGCGGGGAATGTTTGTTTTTTTATGTTTTAGTGGTAATTTTAAATTGATTGTAAGCCGCCGTGAGTCATCATAGGAACGGTGACCTATAAGTTAAAATAAAATAAATAATGAGAAAACACAAACTTACAATGTGTCAACCGGAACATCTGATGCCAGGCACTGACTTGCCCACCTGATCACATAATAAGACAACAGCAAAAGAGATGTACGATGCAGTAGATTCTGGTGAGTCTGGAACAGCTGACCCCCACCCAAAATCATCTGCAAATAAATAGGTATTACAACAGAGGCCAATGACATAAAAGGGTTTCACATAATTCAGAAGAGCAGTGACAAGCAGCATCAATTGCAGACAAATGTGGTGCTCAGTCCCCCATTTTTTTCACACTCATTTCTAGTATCATGGTTTGGCTTCAGATCCGGGAAAATTAAAGCCTTGGTGATCATCAAATGCTTTCAGGATTGTACTCACAGCATCTCCGCGCCTTAATAACAGCTGCTGTAGAATCAGCAAGTCTCGACAAATCAGAAAGCGGGTCATGGAGATCTTGCACACTCCCTGGCACACCACATTGACTGTTGTGCTGCTCCCATAGAGCTGAGAGAGGTGCATGCGCACATTCAGAGGCTGAGCTGCAAAGACACAAGAAGAGGGGAACTAATTCAGATGTGATCCATAGCAAGTAATTTCCACTTGATTAGCCAAAATGAAAAAGGGGAGGAGGGAACTGTTGTCCTATTACGTGTAGTGAAGCTTCTTTCCATTTCTATCTCCGTCTCATAGTCAACTTCCCGGATGAGCATCCCAATGGCATGGACTGGGTTTCTGATCTCCTGCAGTTTACTGTGAATATCTTCCATCACATTCTCTCTGCAAGAACACAAACAAAACTTGTTGACAGGGAGCTAAGTTCCAAGAGATACCTGTATAAGTGAAATCTCTAACTGGAGGCCTGTAAAGTTAAAACTGTCCACAACCAATATTCACTCTATATTTTTCCCCCAGAGTGCAAAAAGGAAAACTGGTTCCCTTACCTTGGAAATTTTCCTTCTAGATAGATCTACTGGACATCAATCCTGAACTCTGGGGACAAACGCCACCTTGACCAGTAGGAGGCAGAAGACGAAGATACAGCGGAGTATGCTCAGTCCCTCACAGCTTGTTGTTCAAGGCCTGGATCCTGAAACAAATTCCTACCATCCAAATTCATTACTGAGAAGAAAATAACAAAGAAGGAATCTCAGCTTTGTATTTTTTTTTACAAATTAATCATTCACCCATGAAAAAACAAACAGGAGGGATGGATTGATATCCACTAGATCTATCTAGAAGGAAAATTCCCGAGGTAAGGGACCCAAATTTTCCTTTCTCCACAGATCTAATGGACATCAGTTCTGCACTCTGGGAATGTACAAAAGCAGTGCCTGTTCAAGTTCTAGGGTGGGATAACAATAATAATATTTAGAACTCAAGTCTGCATCATTAACATTACTGAAGCACTCTTCTACAAAAGTTACTCCCTCCGAGTCCTGAGTATTAGTAAAGCCTGAAAGTGTTCGGGCAAGACGACATGGCTACCATGCAAATCTCTTTATATTATAGGGTGCTCCAACCTTGAATGCCCATAAAGAAGCATCTCTCCTAGACAGAGCCAGAATCCTCTGAAGAGGCGACAGGCCTTCTGATGTATACGCTTCTGAAGTACATGCTGAAAACCATTTAGAGATTACAGCTTTTGACACTTATTTCCACCTCTAAGCAGATGTGTGAGTCGCACGTGGAAAGCCTTCCCCTTTAAGAACCGAGGCTGCAAAAATAATTAGGGTCAGCTAATAGAGAACAGCTACCTACACATATTGAAGAAAGTCAGCAGAGTATAGAGGCAGTTTATGATTTTATAGGAAGCTGGGTAGCTGTGCAGACCTATGGCAAGTAGCCAGTGCCAGGAATGTAAAAAGCCACACCTCTGAGACAAAAGGTCAAAACTCCAGAAGGGCCCCATAGAGGAAGTGAGTTCAGTCAGCCCCTCACCTGCAGCAAATAGGTGGGATATAAGGCACCTGGAAAGGGCATTTCTTTATGACTGAACGTTCGGGACCTGGCTTATACCAGAAGCCCTTTTGGAGGCTTTGAGGGCAGGCTATAAGGGGATTTGAAGGAGGCCCGATTACCAAATTATATATTTGTTTTCCAAGAACCAGAGCAGGCCTGGAGAACTGGGTATGGCAATAGAAGAATTGGAGGTGTGGCAGGGAATGACGTAATACTAATTCCCCACAGAACTGCTACAGGGCTACTCCTTGGGAGAAGAGCCAGCCCTGTCACAGTGGGTTATAGTTAATGAGCTACAGCCTAAGAATGCCAATGCAGCCATCCCATGTGTATAAATCTTCGAGGCCCTACTTACATCCAATTAATGCTATAACTTCTCCTGAGGGTCAGCAGGCTTGGGACAAAAGGAAAGTAACACAATCTCTTGTGCCCTATGAAAAACTGTTAATTTTTTGTATAAAGGCATGACAGCCCCATTACAACAGATGCTTTTTGAAGGATACAAAAAGCTGGGTATATGGATAATGCTCCCAACTCCAAAATTGCCAAGCTGAAGAAATTGCTACCATAAACACTACTTTAATAGAAATAAATTAGAAGGATACTTTCTTCGAGAGTTCAAATGGAGTCTAGGGAAAAGGAAACCAGTGGATCACTGAAGAAAAAAGATCTCGTAGCTTTCTGAAATCTTTTGACATAGGGATGTAACGACAGCCTAGATCCTGAAAAAGAACCGTGAACACTATCCAAAGCTGCCACCTCCTTGGAGAGATTATTAGGATTTACCCCTTGTCTAGCCCATCTTGCAGAAGTACCAAAATGGTATGAACCCTAATTGTATTTGGATCTGTGCGTTTGCATGCACACATTCAACGAACACTCTCCATGTATGCGGATATATCCATGTAATCTATTGTCTCCTCGGTGACCTTAGTGTATTAAGAACTGTTCGAAAGTATCCTAGGTGTCCGATTATGTTCAACCTCCAGACTTTTAGCTTCAAAGGATCTGGGTTCTTATAAAACACTGGCCCATGTGATAGTAGAGTTGAGAGTACTGGTACGAACTGGGAGGGCTTCTGGGACAAAAGGAGGGCTATCCGAATTAAGGAGGTTCCCTCTTCAATTTGTTGGCAAGTCCTGCTTATGAGAGGAAATGGTGTGAGAGCATACACAAGATCCTGAGGAAAGTTCTGACTCCGAATACTGTCCGTCTCTGCACCTTATTGTTGGAACCTCACCATGAGCCTGTTCATCTTCTGGTGAAAGGCAACCAGATACATCACTGGTTACCCCAAACCTCTGAATTATCATTTGAAAAACAACATCGCATAAGGACCATTCTTCCAGGACTATTCGTTGTCTGGAAAACCATTCTGCCCAGACAATATATTTCCCTTGGATACGGAATGCCCTGATCAATATCAGTTTATTTCTACTCATCATAGAAGCCCCCTGGCTCCTTTGCTTACAGACAGAGATTCCCCCTTGATTAAGTATGCCTTTGTAGTTGTGTTGCCTGTGTATATCACAAGGTGTTGCCCTCATAACTTCAAGACAAGTTAAATTAGTGCCAGAAATACAGTTCTAAAGTCTAGTGAATTTATGCTGCATTGTGTCACATCCTTGCACTGATTCCCGATTCAAATGGGCCACCCAACCATAGAGTCGCATCCGTTGTAATTATTTTCCTGGTGGATTCCAAGAGCAGTACCCCTGTTAGAAAGTGGTGCTCTGCCCACCATCTGATCAGAGTCTTTCACACATTGGGGTACCTTATCCATGATATCAAACCCTCGATTATCTGGAATCAGAAGGGTTTTAGAACAGCTTGTAGCACTCCAGTGCAATCTTGCCCACTGTAAATGAAGTATGAACAAGCATCCCCTGTAACCTTGCTAACCCTTTCAACAGCGTACGTGTGCTGCACTGTGTTTGTGTGATTGCATGGTGAATTTTGATCTCTCTCTGTTGGGGATGAAGGCTATGTTTAACTGGGTCTTATCACACCCAGGTGTTCTATCCTCTCGATAAGACTCGTTGCCTCTTGTTTATTATAAAGCCAGGCAACTGAGGTTTGTCACTGTGTTGCCTAAATCTCTGTTGGCCCTGTCCTCTGATGCAGACCTCACCAGAAGATCGTCCAGATAAGAGCAGACATGTATCAACTCCATCGAGGCTGGTGATCAGGTCTACTAAACGTTTGTGAAGACTCTGGGGAACAACGCTAGCCCAAAAGACAATGACCGATGTTGCCAATGGCAATGCACAGGCAAAGCCTCAGTAATCGGCAATGGACTTGTCTGACTAATAAGTGCAAATAGACCTCTTTTAGGACCAGTAAAAATAAACTGTCTCCTTGAGATCTCATCAGGTCGGTCGCCGTGAGCATATCCATCTGGAACCTCTGGAAATTTACACACCGAGTTCTTGAGATCAATAGTTCACCATCCCTGTTTCTTTGGTACTATAGACAATATCAAGGATAGGTCAAAGCCCCTTTTTCGCTCTGTGATTGGATCAATAGCTTCTTATCTTGTACAGGCGTGTTTTTTGATACAGGGGACAAAATTCTGAGGGACTCCTCCGTAGCTCTATAAAATATCCCTGTGATGCGATGTCTCAAATAAGGGGCCAATGACGCAATGGTCCACATGTCAGTGAATAGATGTAGTCTTCACCCAACAGACGGCTCAGTTTGTGGTGCCAGGTCTAACCCCATTTGGAGCAGAGAAGTCTTGGTAATCTACAGTGTGTCTGCTGGCAGCCCCTTCCTGTGGGTTCTCTGCTCTGGGTGGGGGAGGAACTTCCCCTTCTGGGGTATGAAGTGTAATATGTACACCTGCTGTAGAGGTGAAAAATTCACTTGAAATTATTAAATTGTTGTAACTTGTGTTTCTTTGTTTTGCCTAAGGCATCCACCAAGACCTTCTCTAGACACACCCCAAATAATTTTTCTCCCTGATAAACTGGGATCAGTAGATTCTTTGCATGAGAAGTCGGCCTGTCAGGATCATAACCACCGTCTCCTTCTGGCAGCTAGTTTAACCGATATAACCTTGACAGCTCAGGAGAGGGCATCTGTTAATGCATCCACTATGCAGGCTGTGGCCAAGTGACTCCTTGATGTGAGCCCTTTTGCACATTTAATGGAGAGGCCAGTTCTCTTGCCTGTTTGAACTATCTAAGGAGAGTTCTGGCATGGTATGATGTTGTCATGGATATGCAGAGCACTGTTACAGCAGCTTCAAAGTTTCTCCGCAGACCAGTCTCAATACCTCTTATCGGTTGAGTCTTTTGGATATAAATTCCGATCTGAGGGGAATACCGATAGTTTTGCTATTGAGGCATGCATGTTGGGTGTGTGTGCAAGTGTGCCATCTTGTGATTTGAGAAAGTGAATAGGACATCCTGCAAAGTATTAGGGGCTTGTCCAGCTGTTTCCACTCTGCTCTAATGAGCCTTTCAAAGGCTCTGTAAAAGGACCAGGATTCAAACCTTAGGCCCTGCAACGAGCGGGGCACAAACCAGCAGCCTGGGCGCTGTGGATGACTGCAGTGCCACCTTTTGTTCCAGGGAAAGTCCCCTCTTTCTCCATGGGGATTCTGGAATGTATTATTTCTTATCTTCTCTTTGAGGATTTTAGAGCTCTCTGAACAGGTTTAAAGTTGTTCCTGTATTTGAAAGGAATCCTCTGCCCTGTCCCTTCAACCCCTCTGCCTGAGGGAACTTGGGGATCTTGCCCTCTTTTAAGGGGGGTATTGAGAAATCTGAGGAGTATGCAAGGGACCCCCAGTATCACACTCAGGGGTTCCCCTACTGTGGACTGCCGCAGCCTTTTTTTTGCAGTTTCTTTTTTGGAATCCCTAGGTTTCTTAGGAGGCAAAGTGGCATCCTCCCTGAGGGGAGTTTCTTCTAGCTTTTTTCACGTTTCCTTTCCTCCTTTGAGGTTAGGTTTGAAGTTTCAGAAGACTTAAAATGGCCTTGAACCTCAGTCCCTTTTCGGGGGGAGAGAGCATCTAGGTAATTCAGGGCTCACTTTTGTCCACCTCTGGGTCTTCCCCGCTCCTTTCACTTCTCCAATGGGGCCAAGATTTTTCCCCAGCACTTCCACTTGGGAGCGCCTCTTTAATTATTTATATTTATATGAATATTTATAATCTGCTCCCTCTTGCACAACTGCAGTTCGGGGTGGCGTACATCATAAAACAATAAAATCATCTAAAATACTACAAAACAAGATATAATATATAATATAATGGGCACAACCATTTTCAAGTCAACAATAACCCACCCCCCTCCCCCCCACGAAGGCCTGGCAGAACAGTCAGGTTTTACATCATCTACGGAAAGAGGGGAGATCCGGGGATAAGCAGGCCTCCAACGGGAGGGAATTCCACAGCCGAGGCGCGACCACCGAGAACGCCCTTTGTGCCGTCGCCACCCAGTGTACCCAGGGGACTTCTAGCTGGTGCCGTCCCCAGCCAACCGCAAGGGTCGCGATGGAACCTGGGGCCTGAGGTGGTCTCACAGGTAACCAGGGATATAAGTGCGGTGATCTTACTTTCTCCAGATGGATCTGCTCTGTCTTGTGCTCTGGCAGTCGAGGGCCTTCTAGATCTGCTCACAGCTTCCCAGGTGCCATTTTGTACTGTCAAGTGGCATGGGCCCGTGGAGTTACCTCCACTGGGGTTTCCCCACCCCTCTGCTCTGGCAGGCCTAAACTCCTACATGGGCTCACCAGCAACGGACTTACAGTAGATAATAGGAATGCCTGCAGGGAGCTCCCCCATGCCCATTCTTCTTGTTCCCCACGCCAGCTGGTACCAAGCTAGGGGGAGTTGTGTGCCAAAATAGGGTCTGCGATTCAAAATCCCCATTGGGGGAAACAACTTCTATCTTTTGGGCTAAGCCCAGTGTCTCTAGTTCTCCCTTGAGTTGCAATAAAGGTTACACGCCTGCTCAGGGAGAAGAAAACAAAGATGAAAATGCAAAAATTAAAGTGAAATTGCCATCTGTTTGGAGCCCAGCAGCTCCACTCCTACCAGGTCTGAGAGCGAAATTCAACTGGACCGGCAAGAGACTGATCTTCATTGAGTAAGCTCCACTGGATCTTTGCCTTCTGTCTCCTACTGGTTGAGGTGGGGATCATCCCGAGGGCAGAACTGATGTCCAGAAGATCCGAGAAGAATTATGTTTGTGCACATGCTTCAAGCTTATATATACTAGGGGTGTGCAATTCTTATTGTTTTAAATTAGTTATGAAAACAAATGGAGCCCCATTTGTTTTTGTAAGTAATGAAAACAAATGAAACAGCAAATAACATTCTTTGATTTAATTTGTTTTCAATTTTATTTTTTCATTTTATTTTATTTAAAAAAAAGTAAAATTAAAAAAATCACTGCAAAATGGCCACCGTGTCAGTTCTGCATGTGCGTGGCATTTTCCAAAATGGGGCCATTTTCAAGAAGGGCACACATGCGCATAACAGCCCCGGTGGCCATTTTGTGCATGCACAGTGATGTTTAAAATTCTTAATTATTTTTTAACGAAAACGAACAGGTCATTTACGAACACTCTGAAAACAAAGGGGTATTTGCAAATGAAAACTAAAACTAATTATGTGCCTTTTGCACACCCCTATACACACACACACACATACCTAAAGGCATCTTTGTCCTTAATTTGCATGCAATTTATGCAAATTTAAAATAACCCACTAACCAACACTAAAGCAAAGATGAAAAAACACAGCTTTTAAAAAAAAGCTTAGATCAAAAAACCTTTGATTTAAAGGACGACTTAAGGCTCTTACAACGTCACTCCTGCTCCAGAGAGCATGGATTTTTAAGTTAAGGATTCCACCTTAACGTGAGTGCCATGTAAGCAGTAAAGTTTTTGTAGTCTCGCATATTGAGCTCACAACTTAGGCTCCACGTACCTACACTTTGTCTTGATCTTTCAGCCACAATCCTCTGCAGCTTGGGGGCAACACTGAAGCTTTCTCTATATGCTTGGAGAACGGGAAGGATGCGGACAGTAGGGGTTACCATGAGTTTACATTCAGGTAACGATCAAGGGTCAGACCCTGATAAATACTGGGACAGAAAACATTAACCTTGCTGTTTTCTGCGTTGATGATGTTCCCGGTCTGCTAAGATTGAGGCTGTGCTGTGGTTGGTTGGTGAGTACTCCTCCAAAAAAATGTGAGCTAGGTGGTTTGCTACATTGTTACAGTACAAACAGTATGTTCCAAAAAAACCCCAACAACAAAACCCAACGTTGTTAGATACTAATGTGTCCTTACCAGAACATCAGACCAGGTGGTTTCAGGGAGCAGGGACTGAAGGAGAAGTTATGTAGGAGTGCCCAAAATATACTGTTTCCACAATTATTTCAAGAATGACCACTCACTTACACTTAGTCTTACTGGAAAAGCAGATCTTCTGAGGTGAGTTTGCGCTACATTGTACAACACACTAAAAGCATGTGGCAAGAAAGGATATTTAAATATAAACAGCTGTAGTACGTTCTAAGGGGCGATTTTTGCGAGTACTAACCAAGGGAGGAGTATGGGATGAAGGAGAGTTAGTGTAGAAGCAGGAGAAACCGACTTTAAGCAATAGCATTGTCTGCTTAATTGTACTGTTTAGGGCTATAACTTGGTCTTTGGAAAACTTTGGAATTTGTCAAATATTAAGGTATTCGGTTCTGAAAAGCTGAAGTCCAAAGTTCCAAGGACAAGGTCATTCAGAAAACTTTGGAAACTGCTGCACATGGGGGGAGGGGGGGGGCTGGTGCGCAGTTGAGCTTCTTCTGGAATGGACAGTGCCATATTTGGTAGGAGGGGGTATGGGACAGTTGAGTGAAGGTAGGCCAGATGGCAAGTTCTGATTGGCTGGCCAAGCCAGATGGCAAACTTTTGATTGGCTGGCAGGGCAAAATAAAAGTGGCTGCAGGCATTTTCCATTCTCTTTGGTGAATTTGGCTGCGTGTTGAATATGTAAATAATTGACTGGGAGAGGGAGGGATGCTTGGCCTGGCTCAGTATGGCATGGCCTGTCCATAGGGTCAATGTTGGGGGATGGCGGTTACATTTACCTTTACAATGCTGTTGTGATATGGTTTTGGCCCAACAAAGATGCCAATTTCCTTGCTACAATGTAACCAAAGCAAAATTGTTTCTTTTGTCACAAATATGTCAGAACAGACATTGAATGCTATTGTAACCTATTTTTTGCTGAAATGTAACCAAAGTACACTGGATATATAATCATGATATTGTAACTAAATGAAACTTTTGTGTAAGCCACTGTGTTCATTTAAGATTACATAGAATGTTAAGTTAGGTAAGGCATTAGTTTGGTTTTTACTTTTAAGAGTATGTAGAATGTTGTAAGTTAATTAAGACATTAGTTAGCATATGCATTGATTCATTGACTTAGATAAGGAACAAATGTGTGAGGAGTAAACGGTCAAATGGTCAGGGAGGAAGTAAATTACAGGATAGTATGTGAACTGGTGTGAAGGAGGCAATATTCCTGTCTATTAGGTGCCTGAGAGAAAGCAGAGACCTTGTGTTCCCAAGCAAATCTGAATAGTTTATAACTTACAGGGACACCGAGAACAAGGAAAGGTCAGCAATTGATAACAGAACCAAA
>QEPC01008502.1:753569-781380 GCA_003113815.1 Sphenodon punctatus
AAGAGGTGAGTTTTAAGGAGAGATTTGAAGGTATGAAGGGAGGGGGCAAGGCGGATGTGGACAGGGAGGGAGTTCCAGGCATGGGGGGCAGCAAGTGAGAAGGGACGAAGGCGCTTAGGGGAGCAGGGAAGGTGTGGAAGGGTGACAGAAGGGACAGAGGAGTGAAGTGCGCGGGCTGGAGAATGGAGGGCGATAAGTGCAGAGAGGTAGGGGGGAGCGAGGTTGTGAAGAGCTTTCACAATCTCTCTCTGCCTGGCCTGCTCAAGTTACCAACGCCACAGTACCAATGCTGTACCAAGACTAGAGGGTGCCCCAGGTGTGTGTGTGTGCGCGCACACGCACATGTGCGCGAGACAGAATGAACGAATGGTCTGGTTTCTTTCTTGTGGGTGGTGTTATAGTTTGCTGGGCGGGCTGGCTGGCTTTTGGTGGGATTTTTATTTCTCCATGCAGTTGCACACTATTCTGCGGGGTTGTTGTATTTTTCTTGAATGAATGTTCCATTCTTGCTTGCCTGAATTATTGGGCACTGCTTGGTTGGCATAATGATTAAAGTGGGTGCACTCACTGCTGATGGTGGGCCATGCTGTGGGTACACTACTGTTGGATTTTTAATTATTTCTGCGTGCAGCTGTACTTTTGTGGGGTTGTCTTCTGCAGTGATTGTCCCACTCTTGCTAGCCTGCTTTTCTGGGTAGTGCTGCGAGTTCAAGAACTTTTGCCAAGACGTGACCAGCCAGGGCACTGAGGGAATATTTTCTCGTTTCTTTCTGGTTAATATGGTGGGGGCTTGGTTTGTATAGGTGGGCTGGGCGCATGCAATGGAGACTTTTTTCGGGGGGGGGGCGGGGGGGCGGGTGTCTTGTTTCTTGTGTGTGTTTGTTATGGCTGCTGGTCTGGCTGATGGCACCCATGGGGGCACGCAGGGACCAAAGAAGCTTGTTTAAACTTGATTGATCAATTTGATTTGCTTGCTAATGTAGTAGTTGGACTTTCTTTGGTGGGGCACAGCGCCGAAGGGCTGCCGAGTATTCGGGCTGATTACTTGGAACTTTGGAATTCTGCCCGAGTACCTGGAAGTACTATTCGGTACAGCCCGAGTACTGTTGTCGGTAGTATTGTCAGTTCTCCCACATCCACAATACAGTAGAGTATCCCAATTCACCTGTTCTTAATCACCTGTGCAGCAAGCAGATGTGTCTGAGCTGCTGCCTAGAAAGGCGCTATAAATGAAAGCAAAATTGTGATAAGAGTGAAGACAGAGATCAAGTATATAAGATTGGAGCAGGGAGAAGCTTGGTGTTCCCAGCTTCAGTGTTGTCCCTAATCTGCAGAGGAGGAGGATTGAGGCTGAAAGATCAAGACGAAGCGTGGGTGCAAGGCACACATACTCCCACTGCCTGTCATAAAGCCACCTCATGTTTGTCCATCCACAGCCCACCATAAAACCTCTGCATGTAAATCCTCCACACGTAAATTGCACAGACCGTCCATACATACTCCCAGCATTGTCACTTTCACCCTTGCAGCCCAGAGCTTTGTCAGAAGTGGTAGTTCTTTCTAAACATACCAAGTCTGTCCATAAACCACAAGTAAATTACTAGAACGTTAATGAAACTGACACTAGGGAAGCCACTTTTCCCACTCTCCCTTTTTGCCATAATGGGAACTTCAAAACATCAGAACTTCAAAACTATCAACCAATTTTCAAAACCTAAAAACAGGGGGGAAAAATACACATCAAATCTGAATTTTCAAGCACCACTAGATTTCTTAATACTGCTCCCAGAACTAAGCCTCCATGCGCAAACAAGTCGTAAAGGGGCAAAAATGTTATTTTGCCTCCAAAATTCAAACATCTGTAACTTTTTCATCAGATTTGCCTGAGAATTTGGACAGATTCTACCCCTCACCCAAGCAATCTTCCCTACCAAATTTCACACTGATAGGACAAATCATCCTGATTTTATAATGAGTAGGATGTTCATGATTTTAACGCAGCAATAAAGCTGCCTTAACTAAAGAGCCACTTCTAACAGTTTTATAATAAAGTATTTGATCTTGCCTTGATCCTTGCCTTCTGGTCTCAAGTTGTTCTTGACCCCTCAGATTGGGCTTTGGCTACCTCAATCCTGACTTTGACTCTCTTCAGACTACCTGGGTCTGAATCTGCTGTATTAGCTGACCCGGCTTTGGCCTCCAACTTCAGGTTATGTCAAAATCCTACTGAGTTAGCCCCTGTAGCTTTGAAAGTCTGTGGGCAACGTGTCAGTTTTGAGTAAGCTTTCACTTTCATGTTGTGAAGGTAATTATCAGGCTAATGGTTTCACTTCTTGCCACTGTGGCTCAGTATTCCTAGCTCCATAATAACCACCTATCTACAATTCACACCCCTTGAAAAACAGACAATTCATCTTAAAAGATAAAAATCCCTGGATAGAAAACCATCAAATTAATTTTAATACAAAGGCCACATTTTATCCAAAGATCTCCCTTACATGTCATTAGCTATCAAATCTTCGAGGATCTGTTCTGCAGCCTTCTCTGGAGGCTGAAGACTGCAGCAAGCCACTTCCATCACGAGTGCCATGTCCACAGAAACCAACTCTCCAATTAGCCGAAGGCACTGAACAAGACTAACAAGATCATGGGACATCTCCGATTCTACAACAAGAACACAATGGTAATTAGAACACATTTCCAATTGAAAATGAGTAATCTACTAACTGGTTAATAAGTTAGTAGATCTAACTAAGTTGCTCTAGCAACAAAGATCCTCTGTTTATACAAAACTGACCCTGTACTTTTAGTTATGCCCCAATTTTAAGGTAAGGTAGGCAGTTGGATGTTTAAGGTGCAGTGGCTCCAAATTTAAAACTACAGGAGTTGATCGGCTGGTAAAATTACTAGGCTACACAGTTAAACATTGGGATTTCAACTTTAAGTACATTCCCCAATGACAGGAGCCAGGCAACGAGTTGACTAAATACTGCAGAAGCATAGAAAGTAAAAGAGATGTGGAATTAGTCTTCTCAGGCCTCAGATAATGACACTGTTCATTCATCATTCTCTCTCTAATACACTCTACATCACTACTCCTCGCTAGCCTAGCAGCAGCATGACCCACCTCACAAAGCTCCTTTCATTTCCAAAAGCATGTTTCTAGCCTCTACAGTTGCATCAGCTCACATCTTGAAGATGTGAACCAATGTAATTTGCTGAAGAGTACAGGCAACCAAAACCAAAAGCTTTAAATGATGCAAACTGCCCCATTTATCTGGGTAAATGATCTTTGGACTCTCATACTGCAGCCAGAAAATTTGGCATTTTTCCATGGTGTCAGAAAACAGATTCTCAACCTGCGTTTCCATCAACCAAATAATCCTAGAAGGGTGAGCTGTACTACTGTGGAAAGCAAAACTGGACTCTTACTTTGTGAATTTTCCTTCTGGATAACCTTCTGGGCAGTCATCCAACACGCTTGGGGTTAGATACTGCCAACATCCAGCAGGAGGCAGAACATTTAAATTTTCTTCTGTGCATGCCCAATGGGTTCGAATCTTTCCAGTTGTTCAAAAGCCAAGTAGTCTATATGAACTGACAGAAGAAACTGGTCCAATGGCCTATTAGCTCCAGCCAAGAAACAACTCCTTTTTTGGTAGTCAAACATGAAAAGGATGAAATCAACATGTAAACTTGTAAATTGTTCAACTCTGGGTGCGATGGACAACTGCCCAGGAGATTATCCAGAAAGAAAATTCACAAGGTAAGAGCCCAATTTTCTTTTCTCCTGTCTCCTGGGCAGTCATCCAATACTCTTGAGGATGTAACAAAGTAGTACCCCAAGAGGACCTCTCAGATGAGCAAATCGTTCTACACTTATTCTAAAAACATGTAATACTGTTCTGTCAAGTTGGCAGAATCCTGTATATAAATTCTGTAGTGCCTTGTGACCATGTTGCAGTCCTGCAAATTTCATTATATGAAGCTCTAGCACTTAAAGGCTGCCGAAGTGGATGCTCCCCCACAAGGAATGAGCCACAATATTTGGGGATGGAACAAATCCTTCTGCCCTGTCCACTTTGGATATGCACACTACAAGCCATTTTGAAATTATAAACTTTGAAACTGTAAACCTTCTTCTAGCCCATTTGAATGGATACAAATAAAGCTGAGGTTTGTCTAAACCCCACTGTTCTATCTATATTTTCAGGGTTCTACAGACGTTCAGGGAATGCCACAACCTCTCTCTGGGATGTGTGAGATTGGAGCAAAAGGAAGGGAGAGTAAGATCCTGAAGTCTATGAAAAAAAGAGTTAAGTTAATCTCTTTGACTAAAGGCTTCATCCAACCTTAACACTACCAATTCTTTGTAGAAAATGCAAAAACAAGGTTCCAGGGACAGTGCCCCCAGTTCGGATACCCATCTGGCTGATGTAATTAGAGTTAGGAAGGCCACTTTGACAAAAAGTACATAAATACTTCCCCTCAAAGGTTAGAAAGAAGGATTTAGGAGAGCCTTCAGTAACAGGTTTAGGTTCCAGAAGGAAACCTATGTACAACTAGAGGTTAAAATCAGCTTTGCGGCCCTCGAAAAACAGTGAATATGTTAATGGAACAATATCCTGGACACCCAGGAAACAGACAGAACACTGTCCAATAGGAAAATTGGGTCCCTTACTTTGGGAGCCAAGGTAAGGTCCAAAAGGTTAAAAAAATTGTGTTTTTTTTAAACACACTATGGGAGGGATGAATTGATGTCCAGGAGAGCATTCATGAAGAAAAATTCCCAAGGTAAGAGGACCCAATTTTCTCTTCAGTTCTCCTGGCCATCACTTGGAGCAGTTTTCACAACACTGGGGAAGTACCCAAGCAGTGTGTCCGGAAGTTACATCAGGATGGGAAACTTAAACCTTCAGGTGGGTGTCTCAATGCATGTGGGGTGGGTGGACCTGCATGGGCGCGTCCTGTGTAAAGACAGTCTATGAGTATCTCAGTTGTTACAGTGCTTCTTAACATCCAGGCCTTTAGCTTTAGATATTGTGGATTGCCGTACAGAATGGGACCTTGTGACAAAAGTTTTAGTAGCATTAGACGAATGTGCAGCGATATGTTCATTTGCTGCAGGTAGGAAAACCACAGCCTACTGGGCCAAAAGGGTGTCACTAGAATTAGCGTGGAGTCCTGCGATCTCAGTTCGACTAGTGTGTTGTATATGAGGGGGAAACGGTGGAAATGCATAGATAAGGCCACCTTCACAACTGCGGCGGCAGCAGAGAGAGCAGCAAGGAAAAACGCAACTGCGGGAAGAAGTCGGATGACAGGCTGGTGCGAATGTGGATCTGCCACGGCTTCCCTCACACGTCAGGGTGCAAAATCCTGCCCTGACATGCGTGAGAGAAGCCGTTTGCACCAGCTCTTCTCCCATCATCCGGCTCCTCCCCGCTGTCACGTCTTCCCTCACCGCTCTCTCTGTCGCTACCGCAGATGGGAATGTAGCCTAAGTCCCTGTGGTAACTCAGTGTTGAGACCATCAATCGCTTCTACCCCCTGGCATATGTAGCATGACATGAATCTGAAAATTTGTGTGTTGTTTAGGGCCACAAACAGGTCCATGATTGGCATCCCTATTTCTCTACCATTAAGTTGAATTCCTTGCTCCCATTCTCCTGGGTCTATTTGTCTGCAACTGAACCAGTCCTGTATGTTTTCCTACTCCTTTTATGTGGAGGGCCCTGATGGAGAGTAGATTGACTTCCGCCCAGTGCATTAGTGTCAGTGCCTCCTTGTGTAGGGAGCGTGATCTCAATCCCCCCCGGTGATTCAGGGAGGCTTTGGCCGTTATGTTGTTGATGTATACTAGAAGGTGCGATCCTCTTCTACAGCAAAGTAAAGAGTTATTAATTTTATTGCTCAAAACTCTAGTCAGTTAATGCTGGTTTTTTGCTTCTGATTGTGACAAGATCCCCTGAACTGAATGCCTCCCCAAATGTGCTCCCCAATCCGTTAGGCTTGCATCTGTGGTTAGAACCAATGGTACAGGAGGTGTTAAGGGAACCCCCGCGAGGAAGCGATGGGGAAGTAGCCACCACTGTAGAGCTTTCTTTAGACTCTGCGGTATTTGTATTATGGGGTTCTGGCTGTGGGCTATGGATGCTTGATCATAGTCTCAGGAAATACTGTAGTTCTCTGGTATGTGTCTTGCCCATTGAAGGTGTTGCAAGAATGAAATTAGTGGACCCTGTAGCCTGGCAAGAGACTTGAGAGATGCATGGGATTCCGATTTGATTTTGGTTATCAGGTCCTTGATTTTTTCATTCTCTCTCCCTGGGGATGAATACTCTGTCCCCCACTGTGTCTATGATAACCCTCAGATTTTTCCAGAGTCTGTGTGGGTATCAGATGGCTTTTTGAGATTGACTACAAACCCATGAGTTTGCAGGTAGTCTATTGTGTGGTTCACATCCCTCCTAGCTTTGTCCTCTGAGGGAGAACATATAAGCAGGTCATTCAAGTAGGGATGTACATGGACTCCTTCAAAGTGGAGGTCTACTATAAGTGCTACGAGCGCCTTTGTGAATGTTCTTGGGGAGGTGAAAAGGCCGAACAGTAGGGCCTTGTATTGCCAGTGAACCCCGTGATATGCGAATCTTAGCCATCCACCTAGCTCACCGCCACTGGCTATGTGAAAAGGAAATTGGTCACCTACCTTGGTGAATTCCTTTCTCCTCTGCTGAGCAGACAGGTAGCTCTACCTTGATCGGCAGGAGGCAGAAGAGATCAAAAACTTCCTTGCGTATGCGCCTCCTGCGCTACCCTCCTCCTCTCATCAGATAGTTCGAAAGCGGAGGACCGGCAGCCTTGTGTTGACCACCAAATATCTTAACTCCATGGAGGCTGTATGCTAATGATTTATAAAACACACTTAACACTATTAATAATAAACTTTTTCTAGTAACCTACGAAGGAAAAACTCTCCCAAGCAAGCTACCCCTTACCTATTCAGAACTTAACTACATTCCCACTTTTTCCACCTGTCTCCGAGTGGGTCCGGAGGACTGTCTGCTCAGCAGAGGAGAAAGGAATTCACCAAGGTAGGTGACCAATTTCCTTTTCTCCCCCTGCAGCAGACAGTCCTCCGGCTGGGATATACCCAAGCTCTCTACTTACGGGGGGGGGGTGGGAAGAGAGACGGACTCGGGCGAATCTATAATCGCCTGGAGAATTCTCCTCCCAAAGGCAGCATCCGCAGATTGAAAAGTATCTATCTTGTAATGTCTTACTAACGTATGGTTCGATGACCAGGTTGCTGCCCTACAGATTTCATCATATGTGGCTCTTGTCTTGAAAGCATATTGCGTAGCCGCTCCTCTTACTGAATGAGGCCAGATTTGAAGAGGAGGAATTTTGCCCTTGGTCCTATATGCCTCAATGATAGCCTGTTTCACCCATTTCGAGATTAATGTCTTTAAAGTATTTGTCCCTTTTATTGCTGGCCGTAGGTTAACGAATAACACCGTTGACCTACGGAAACCTTGGGTTCTTATAAGGTAAATTTTAAGAGCCCTGCGCACATCTAGGGTGTGCCATAACCTTTCCTTCAGATGGATGGGATTAGGGCAGAAGGAAGGGAGCACAATCTCCTGTGATCTATGGAAGATGGAATTGCGTTTTGGAATAAAAGCCAAATCAAGTCTGAGAGTGACAGATTGTTTCTGGAAAATACAGAAGTTCTTTTCCATCGAAAGAGCCCCTAGTTCGGACATCCTTCTGGTCGAAGTGACAGCTATTAGGAAAGCCACCTTTAAAGATAACATATATAGAGAAACCTGTGCCAAAGGTTCGAAAGGGGCCCTGGTTAGAGCATCAATAACCAGATTCAAGTCCCAAGATGGAGACCTGTGAATTATGGGGGGCGAAAGGTGTCTGGACGCCCTCAAAAACTGACGGATGTGCCTATGATTCGAAATTTCTCCAGAAGGCAGCGTAGTCAAAACTGAATTTAGAGCCGAAACCTGTCTGGCTAACGTGTTATACTTTAGACCCTTATTGAGACCCGCTTGTAAAAACTCTAATATGTCAGCGACAGAAGGACTACAGGGGTCCAAGTCTCTGTGCAAGGCTCATGTCGCAAAAAACCTCCAAGTCGCTCTAGTAGCTGGTCTCCTTGCGGCCAACAGGGTTTTTTGCACTGCCCCCGAATAACCTCTTTCTTGTAGTGCTAGGCTTTCAATCTCCAAGCTGTCAGTTTTTGACCCCCCCGGGTTCTCGTGAAGAAGGGGCCCCTGAGATAGAAGGTCCCGCCTCTCTGGGAGCAAGAATGGCTCCTCTACGCTTAACTCCCTTAGGTCAGAGAACCATGGCCGTCTGGGCCACCATGGGGCTATCAAGATCACCTGGGCCTTTTCTCTTTTTATCTTTGCCACCGTTCTCGATAATAAGGGTTAAGGGGAAAAAGCATATAGAAGACCCTTGGGCCACGCCTGGTTCACAGCATCCAGGGCTGTGACTCCCGAGTCTCCCGATGCGGTCATGAAGCGTACTACCTGAGCGTTGATTTTGGAGGCGAACAAGTCCATGACCGGATCCCCAAATTTCTCTGCAATGAGAAGAAAAAACTCCCGGTTGAGAGCCCACTCATGGGGGTTCACTTGGTTCCTGCTGAGCCAATCGGCTTGTATGTTGTTCGCTCCCTTTATGTGTAGCACCTTTAGGGAAGCCACCCGTGACTGAGTCCAATCGAAGAGGATCGTGGCCTCCCTCTGGAGGGCCGGAGACCTCGAACCCCCCTGGTGGTTCACATAGGCTTTTGCTGCTATGTTGTCCGTGTATATCACAACATGAGCCCCAAGGAGGAGGTGTGCCCACTGCTGAAGAGCCAGGCAAATGGCCCTGAGCTCCAAGAAGTTTATGGGTTTCCTTTGCTCCTCTGGGGACCAGGTCCCTTGAATGCATCTTCCCTCCATGTGGGTCCCCCAGCCAGTCAAGCTGGCATCGGAGGTCATTATTTTCTGACTGGGCTCCGTCAGAAGTACTCTTTTTTGGAACACGCCTGGATTTAGTCACCAGGAAATGGAGGATTTTATGTGGGTGGGCACCCGAACCCAGGGATTCCCCCCTTGCGTAAGCTCTCCTTGGAAAGGCCTCAGCAGCCTCTGCAAGGGTCTGAGGTTGTATCGGGCCCACTGGACCTGACGCGAGCATGACACCATCAGCCCCAGTAGCCCCGCCAGAGCCTTCAGTCTCAGTCTGTGAGACGCCTGAAGTAGGTGGATCATCGACCGGATCTTTTGTTGTCTCTGCTCTGGAACAAACACAGAGTCTAAGGAAGTATCTATGATTACTCCCAGGTGGAGTAGTCTGCGAGCTGGTGAGAGCTGACTCTTGGCTAGGTTCGTTACGAATCCGTGTGCCCCGAGGTAAGTCATCACTCTGTTCACGTCCCTGGTAGCCCTCTCCTGAGAAGGGGACCTGACCAGGATGTCGTCCAAGTAGGGGAACACGTGGATCCCCTCCTTGTGCAGATTCACTATCAGGGTGATGAGAACCTTGGTAAAGGTCCTTGGAGCTGAGGAGAGGCCGAAGGGGAGAGCCTTGAACTGCCAGTGGGAGCCGTTGAATGCAAATTGGAGCCATCTTCTGTGTTCTGCTAGAATGGGGACATGTAAGTAGGCCTCCTTCAGGTCTATGGAGGTTAGCCAATCCCCTTTGGACAGGTTGTGGCAAATTGAGGAGATCGATTCCATTTTGAATTTCTGGGCTCTTATCCACCTGCTTAGCAGTTTGAGATCTAACACCACTCTCCATTACCCTGTCTTTTTTGGGACCAAAAACATTATGGAATATAATCCCAAACCTCTCTCCCCACTCGGAACCTCCTCTATGGCCTTTATAGCTAACAGCCTGTCTATTTCTGCTGTCATGGCCTTTACTTTGAGGGGGGTTTTGGAGACTGGAGAAGGAAGGAATCTGCTCCTGGGGCGACCTCAGAGTTCCAGGGCGTATCCCTGCTCCACAATTCTCAGGACCCAAGTGTCTGAGATTGATCCTTCCCAAGTTTTGTAGAAATTTGATAGCCTTCCCCCTATGTCCTCCTCCCCTTGAGAGTCATGCCTGTTTTGCTGACTGCGAAGCGGGAGGATCTCGCAGCCTGCCCGTCAGATCTGCACTGGCGTTGTCCTTGAAAACGAAAGGACTGCCTGCTATAATCCCTGTCAGAAGGCTGGTTGTGCCTGCGAAAGGATCCGTATCCCCCCCTAAACTTAAAGGTAGGGGCACGAAAAGGTCTTTTCTTTGTTGTAAATTGCTGAAAAAGTCTTGGTTCTCGACTTCTCATTGGCCTCTGTTAGGACTTTATCCAGACAGGTCCCAAAGAGTTGATGGCTCTTGTAAGGACCTTCCACCAATAAGGTCTTTGCAGTAGAGTCCCCTTGCCAGGACCTCAACCAGACCCTCCTTCTGGCCACCACAGATAAGGACACCGCTCGGGCTGACCACAAGAGCACATCCAAAGTGGTGTCAGCTAGGAGAGCCGTAGCCAGCATAACTCTGGAAGAACGAACCCTGGATCTTTCTTCTGAAATATCTGGGGACTGCATCTCCTGCAGCCATGCTAAATTTGCCCTTGCCAGATATGAAGATAGGATGTTTATGTGTAGGGAATTTGCTGACGCGTCTAGCCCCTTCCTGGGGGCTCCCTCAATGGCCCTATCTGAAGGGTCCTTTGGAAAGCAATCCCCCTCCGTGGGAAAGACCGTCTGCCTTGCCAGGGAGGCAGCGGCTGCATCCACTTTTGGGTTCTTGAACAGTGGCTCTTTTCTCCTGGAGAATGAATACAGCACCTCCTGGGTCTTATTCATTCTGCAGAACTTGGCAGGACGTTTCCATTCCTCCAAGATCAATTTTTCAAATGCCCTATCCAGAGGGAGGCCAACATCCCTTCCTGAAAGGGAGGGAATTAGTTGTCGAACATCCTCCTCTGAGTCTGAGGACTGATCCTTTCTCTGCTTCTCCTCTAAGGACAGGGTTTTTATAACTTGGGCCATTAGCTCTTCTCTGAAACTCAATGGAAACTGCCTCTCCTGATCTCTGTTAGAGGAATATCCTGCCATTCCCCCTCTTCCAGATCCGAGGGAAGAGCCTCCGAATCGAGGTCGGAGTTCGAAGCCAGGAACTGTATAGCAGCTGCCGCAGCCACACTCCCCTCTCCCGCAGAGCTGGCATGCTCAGAAGATGGAGGAGAGTGAAGCAGGTGGGAAATGGCGCCCCCTGTGGTTCTTCGGGGTTTTCCCGTCTTTTTAACCACCTCTTTTTTGAAATGGGGGCTTTTTCCTCTTGAGTCTGTTTCTTCTTCTTCCCTTTTTTATCCCCTAGGGCTGATATGGCCAGTAGTATTTTCTCCATACTACTATTTAGGGTTTGAAAAGTCTCCTTCTGGGTGTCCCAACCCCCCGAGGTGGTCAACACAGGGGCCCCTGAAGTCTCCCCCTGCCCGGAGTCCTGTGAAGAATAATGGCTCCTCTTACCGATCTGCCTTGATATGGGGGGAGGGGGGGGAGAGGAACAGAGAACAGCCGCGAAGGGCTGGAGAGACCTGGCTTAATGGTCCTCCTTTGCCGGGTGGGGGAACCCCTTTTCCAAGGGTCGGGTCCCCCGCCCCTCCCCCCCGTTTTTGTTTAGGAAACTTACCTCCAGCTTGGAGGTGCCTTCCATAGTCGGTCCCCACTCTCCCGACGCTGCCGCGTGGGAGAGAACAAGATTCTTTGCCCTCGCCTTTTTTTTTTTTTTTTTAAGGGCGGTCTGAGCTGAACAGTCTCCCTGCTGCTGCAGGAGACTGTTCCGAACGGGGGAGAGCCCGCTTCCGAGACCCGCAGTTCGCTTCTCCCTGCTCCCAGGTTGCTGTGCGGGAGCCGGCTGGGTTGAGACCCTCGCTGCCAATGGCTACTGCCAAGGCAGGGGGAGCCCCTCAGAGGCCCCGTCACTGTCCTAACTCTGCTTCTTCTCTTTTCTTGCAGAGCCCGTTCCTGACAATCCCACCGGTCCGAGGCAGAAGAAAAAACTGACGAGAGGAGGAGGGTAGCGCAGGAGGAGCATGCGCAAGGAAGTTTTTGATCTCTTCTGCCTCCTGCCGGTCAAGGTAGAGCTACCCAGCCGGAGGACTGTCTGCTGCAGGGGGAGAAGGTAGGCTTCCTTGAGGTCCAAGGAAGCCAACCAGTTTTCTTTTATAATGTTGTAGGTTATAGAATTTAGAGTCTCCATTTTAAACTTTTTTAGTCTCATGTAGTGATTTAACCTCTAAGTTGAGGACTGCGTTCCATTTCCCTGTCTTTTGGAGAACCAAGAATATGTACAGTACAGGCCAGATCCCTCTTCCCCTGGGGGTACTGGTTCTATTGCTCCTATTCTGTCTAGGTGGGCTATTTCATCTAGCATGGCTACACATTTTATGGGATTTTAAAAAGAAATCTGATAGCCTCTGCCGCAGTTCTAGTGTGCATCCATCTGAAATTGTATGACCCACTTGTCCAGAGAGGTTTGTACCCAATTGAGAGAATTGTTGAAGTCTACCCCCAAATGTGTGGGTCGGCTTTTGTGTGGGTCACCATGTACTCAGGATCCATTTTTTGGATGGGTAGAGCAGGTGTTCCATTTTCCTTGCCCTGCCCCAGAAGAATCTCTGCTGTTGCTACCATTGGCCCCTTCCGTCATTGTCTTATTGCTGGTTGGACGAGTAGGGAAGTGTGTAGAATGAGGAACAAACTGTTGGGGAGAGCTGTTGGTTAGGCCTTACTGAAGATCCTCCAGGGGCACAGCATTCTTCGGCTCCGAGTGGGATCTCTTTGGTGTCAGGGAGGCACCGCTGCCTGTGCGGAAGCGCTGCCCTCTGTTAGCTGAGTGCAAGCCTCCTTGTTCCTCAGCAGCGGACTTGCACCAGGCAGTTGGAGCACCCAAACGGACTCCTCCACACCCACTCTTCCCTTCCCCATACCGGCTGGAGTGGGGGAATGTTGCAGACAAGAGCATCTATTGAAAGGCAGGAACCGCAGATGACTAGGCTGCTGCGGCAAGAACGAAACTAGAAGAACTTGCGGCTCTACTCCTTGCCAGTCCGAAGGCAGACGACCAACTGGAGATGCAGGGAACGATTGCCTCTGTACATGTCCAGTTGAAATCATCTTCTGCTTCCTACCGGTTGGAGCAGGGATCATTCCCCAGGGTTCTGAAGACTGCTTGAAGTGATGACCAGGCAAGCTGAAGAGAAACTGCAATGTGCCTCTCTACTGTTTGGTTTCAGCCCATTATTTCTAACCACCTAGAATTTTTACATGCAGGATTAGATATCTGCTTCCAATGGATTAATAGTTTTTCCATCATACCAACTCACAAACGCCCTCCATGTGTATTGGTATATTCTGTTTGTAGATCCCCTCCTGGTTGACATAAGAGTGTATCACCTATTCCAAATACCCCCAGCACTTTATAGTGCTTCTCTTTCAGTTTCCACAGTCAGCTTTAAAAGCCCTGAGTGTTCGTATAGAAGAGGTCCCCAAGATAGCAGATTCAGAAAGATGGGTAGACAGAATGGAGCTTCTATCACTAGCTCTATTATGTTTGAGAACCATGGCCTTCTTGGCTAAAAGGGAGCTGCTAATATTAGAGTTGCTCTTTCCTTCCTTGCTTTGAGAATGGTCCTACTCAGAAGGGAAGAGGGAGGGAAGGCATGTTAATAGTCCTCCTGTCCATCCTTGTGACAGGACGTTGTAGGCGCTCTCGCCTTGGTGTTTGAACCAAGACATGAAGTGACTGCCTTCAAAATTCTGAACCATGGCAAGTAGGTCTAGAGTTGGCTGTCTGAACCACCTGACAATCAGATCAAACACTTCCTTGCAGACAACCCATTTACCCAGGTCTACCATTTTTGGCTCAGCCAATCCACTTGCACATTCTCTTTTCTGTGAACGTGGGCTGCCTTTATTCAGAGGAGATTGGACTTTGACCATCTGAGCAGTCGAACTGCCTCTGTAGCTGGGGTGATCTTGATTCCCTCCCCCTTGTTTATGTGCACCTAACTTTGTCAGTATGTATTAGAACATAATGAAATCTGATTCCGGGGGCAACAGTTAAAAAACCAAAGTGGATGGCCCCCCAAGTTCTAACCAGTTTATGCTTTCTTTGGCCTCCTGTCTGTTCAATGTCCCGGGTTGTCTGGTGGTCCAGAATTGCTCCCCAGTCTGTTATTTGTATCCTGTCGGGTTCTGCCAAAGGGCACGCTGTTTGCAAAGTGATTTTCTACCATTCACCAGTCTAGGGAGTTTTTTACCTTTCGTTGTACCTCGACACTTGGGTTGGCCCCCGCCAATATGAGATGTTGGAATTTCACAAAAAAGAACTGTAGTGGCCGGAGGTGTAACTTGGCCCATGTCAGAAAGCGGATGCAGGAGTGGCTGCAGTAACTTTAGTGGCTAGTAACTTTAACCTCGTCCGTTGGCTGTTCTGGACATGGACTATGAGGGACCGAATGTTCTGTTGTCTCTGTGAGGGTATGAAGATACTGTTTAGTTGAGTATCCATGATTACCCCCATCAATTGACTTTTGGTAGACTGACCACAAATCCATGTATTCTCAGATAAGCAATAGTTCTTTTCAAGTATTAGGGCAGAGAAGGTGATTGTATCAGCAGGTCATCCAGATATGGATGTACATGGATTCCTTTCATTCTTAAATTGGCCATTAGGACCACTAGAAACTTGGTAAATATCCTAGGCAATGATGCCACGCCAAACAGCAAAGCTTGAAATTGCCAAAGCTGCTGAGCGTAAGAAACACAACAATTTTCAGTGACTTTATAGAACAAGAAACTGAAGATGTCTAGATTTAAGATCTAGACACGATAATCTATTGGGGTGATCACTGCATAGATGGAAGTTAAAATTTCCATGCAAAAACTCACTGCGTAGATGGAAGTAAAAAAAATTCCACTCTCACCAAGTAGTTTAGTCAAAAGTGCTCTCCAGTTCCCTAACTTTTTTGGAACTAGAAATAATATTGGACACAGGCCTCAGCCCTAATCTGCCTCAGGGGACTGGTTCTATTACCCCTGTTCAGGATGCTTGCCCCTATTCTGGATGCTCTCTGTATCTCTAGCAACATAGCCCTGTGCTTGTTCTGATTTGTTGAGATTGGAGAAATTGTAAAGAACTCTATAGAATAGCCCCATGATACAGTTTGTAAAACTAAGTGACTGAAGTTGTGGAGGTCCACCTTTCTGCAAATTGTTGAAGTCTCCCTCCTACTGAGGTGTCCTCGGGTGCTCGAGACAGGTAGTCTGGGTTCTGACTTGGCGCTGGATGGGTCCTGGGGCTTTCTGGCATGGTACTGCCCCTGGAACCTGCATTGGTTCTGCTATCACACCCTGGATATATCATCTCTGGATTGGGAAGCAGGTCCACCTCTCCGTGAAGCACACCCATAGTACTTGGGCCGGTTACAGGGACAAAACTGCTCCCCTACGGTCAGGGAATCCAAGTTCTGAACTGTCTCTATTGACTGCATTGAGCCCTGCGGATCAGAGGAGAGGGGTATGTGTGGGAGGATTCCTCCTGTTCCTCACTCTGTAAATCCCCATCTGTTACTGTCTCGGACAGCTTTCTTTTGGTGCCTTTTTGCTTTTTTCTCAGTTTATTAGGAAGACGTCTTCCCCGGAAGAGAGGGGGAGTTTCTCGCTCAGTTTGACTATTTCTAGCTCTTCCTCAGAGGGCTTCAGTGACATTCAGAGGGGGCCAGAGATTAACAAAAGAATATAAGAAGTGCTATACTGGGTCAGACCAATGGTCCACTGAGACAAGCACTTGTCTCCGACAGTGGTCAATCTTGGTCACTTGGAAGAAGTAGCCAACAGGTCACAATGGGGCAATCCATTCACTCCCAGCTTCCAAGAGTAAGAGGTTACATTCCCCAAACCTACTCAGCTAATAGCTGCTAATGGCCCTATCCTCCAGAAACTTGTCCAATCCTTTTTTAAACCCAGTTATATTGCTGGCCTTGACCACATCCTCTGGCAACAAATTCCAGTTTAATTGTATGTTGAGTGAAAAAATACTTATTTGTTTTAAATCTGCTACACATTAGCTTTATGGGGTATCCTCTGGTTCTAGTACTATTAGAAGGTTAATAACAATTCACTTTTTACTTGTTCCACACTGTCGGAGGGGAAATACTGATTAGTTATGCAAATGACATAGTTAAGTACACGGGATGGCACCTATATGGGATGTTTATATATATCCCAGTATATATATTGGTATAAAGTAGTAATGATAGCATACTCCCACAGTATGATAATAAACACAGTATGTGTTATGAGTTTAGAGTAAGACGCTGACATGAGCAGAGAGAATCATGGGAAAAGAGAAAGTTAAGCTGTATGGGAATCTTATCACTCAATTTGTAGACTCAGCAAGAAACAGTGTGTTCCTGAATAACTTCACAAGATGCGGGCCTCAATGCAGACAAGATGAAGAGTAAAGATCAAGGGGGCAGTTATGGCTGAGTTCACATGCCCCAGACAACTAGGTGCCTTAGAGGAACACAGAGAATTTAGGACAGAGTCATAAAACTTCAAATAACCTATGAATGAACCTTGGGGCTGAAAATGCATATGCAACAAGGGTCTCAATCAAATTGGAGTGTGCCATGATAGAGGGGTGTCACTCTGGGTGGGAATATTATGTTGTAATTAACTTGGAAAGGTATAAAAGATATGGACCAATGTAACTGCCTTTGTCGGCTGAGAGGGCACCAAGGCTGGAGGGGGTGTACTCAACCCACTGAAGTCCCACAGAGGAACTAATAAAGCCTCAACTGCCAACCGTCTGTTTGTCTCAGTGCTAACGGCTTTCGTGGTAACTACTACCTAAAGGGAACCTGACAACACACACCATTCATGATTGTATAAACTTCTATTATAACCCCTCTCAGACATCTCTTCTCCAAGCTGAAGTGCCCAACCTATCCAGCCTCTTTGCAGAGGGGAGCCGCTCCATACCCTTTATAACTTTTGTTGCCATTCTCTGTACCATTTCTATTTCTACTATATCATTTTTTAATAGTGGCATTATGATATTGTCAGTTTTATTCTCTATTCCTTTACAAATAATTCCCAACATTGTTTGCTTTTTTGATTGCTGTCGCACACTGAGCTGGGAACTTCAATGTATTGTGCACAATGACTCCAAGGTCCTTTCCCCTAATTCAGGGATTAGCTCTCTTGCACACTTTTTGGCTGGTTGTTTTCGCTTTCCCACATGCTTAGATTGGCCCTTAAATCTGTGCGGGAGTGCTAAGAGGGAAGGGTCTCTCTCTAGCTTTTGGCTGTCCCGTCCATGGATGGTTGCGCGTTGTTTCTCCAGGGAGGCTAAGATCTTTTGTAGCACTGTGAGGTGAAAAAATACTGCAGCAGGGGTCCATTAGGGGAAGGTGTTCCCCTCTCTGGGTGCATGGGGAGTTTAGAACTCTTTTTCCTGCCCCAGGACTCCGGGTCTGCATGGCACTTACCCGGCTCCATCTAGGGTTATGCCCTGCCTGTCCATGTGTGGTAGGGTAGCCTTCGTCCCTTTGAGCCCTTTGTAGGTGCTCAGATCTCTGTTCGGGAGAGCAAGGATCTTAGCAGGCTTATGCTGAGCAGCAGGAGTGCCGGTGGGAAACTCCCCCATGCCTGCTCTTCCCTAGTTATGTGCCTACCGGGAAGGATGGATGGGGAACAGCCAAGTGCACGAGTCCATGCTTTCACTGCCCTGTTGTCCTGTGAAGTAAAAAGGGAGGCGGCTTCAGCCACAGAGAAGCAAAAGCTGGAGCACTAGGAAACTGCTCCTGCCAGAACAAGACAGAACCTCTAACTGGAAAGTGAAAGAGATTTGATCGCACTGGCCATCTGTGGAAGAAAATTTGTATCTTCTGCCTCCTGCTGGATATTGGTGGTATCAAACCCCAAGAATATTGGATGACTGTCCCAGAAATTGAGGAGAAAAGGAGATTGTGGGATGGCAAATGTTAAGAATCCACAACATGCACTGTAGTAAAGTGTACTATTATAGTTTGAATGCCAAAATTCACATACTATGAGTCTGTAGTAAGGTTAGCTATGTTTCTATTTTAACTAAAATTAGGAAGAAACTACCAACAATGAGATGTACAGGGTCAACAGTAGTAAGACTCCCAAACATCCCATCACCTGAGAGCCTGGAATCCTTTAGTAGAAACACTCAAAATGACTGTAAAGTAATAAGGGCCAAGATTATAAAACAATGAGGCAACTTTAAAAACAAAACAAAAAATCACTACCATGGAAGCATCAGTCATTCATAAAATTAGTTTGCAACTCAGAACTTTTAAATGTCCTTTGACTGGATCTGCTGACCCATTTCCCTTCCCCATTACCATCTAAGCCACTGCTCTCATCTTCAATCACCAGGTGTTCATCAGGTAAGAGATACAGATGATCCACCAGGGAGCAGGGCACTAGGAAAGACAGGAATCCCTGGGAAAGAAAGAATACCCATCATTTAGTTTCTAAGGAAGACTGCACCAGAATTACTTGATGAGCTGTACTGCTGTGAAGGTATTCTAAGTGTTGCCATATATTAAGTTGCTACACACCAGAACAGCATTTTTAAGGACGTTTGATTCTGCAGCACAGAGCAGATCCTGCTTTACTGCCACCCAGTCTGCTCCTCATCTTTTTTAGCAGGCATACCATGTTTGTGCCTGAATTCAAGTGAAGCGCAAGAGGGTACGAGAGTGCCTCCTGGTACTGAAGGCAGCAGGCATAGAATTTGGACCAGAACTCAACTTGCAACTGTCGAAATTCTTCCTGGGAGAATTCATATTCTGTAACATTACTTTGAATCTGGCAGGAATAAAACAAGATTGGAAGTTAGTTACCAACCCCCTCAAACAATAAAGTTGACACAAAGGTGTTTTTAGACAAGTGCCTCCCCACCCATTATGCATGTTGCAGGGCTCCATAGGATGTCAATGCAGCTATGCAACATGCATAATGGGTGAGTAGTTAGGGGCAGAACTGTTAACCTTAGGGTGTTTGTAGACAAGCGCCTCTCCACACGTTACCCACTAACTCCTCATGCTTTTAGAGATAAAAACACCATCACTTTTAGAGATAAACACACAGTTATCAACATAACCATAGATTTTAAGACCAGAAAGAACCACTGAGATCATTTATGCAGGAGGTTGGAATAAACTAACACCAGTGACTAATTATTGCTGTATCAAGCCCACTAATTCACATTTGGCTAAACCATATCCCATGCCAAGGCACCTAGGCTTGATTTAAAAACTGCGAAGAATCCAACTCTTCCCTTGACAGTGTGGTCAAATGCTTAACAATCCAATGCTTAACCATCCTTAACTGTTTTAAGGTATACTTAAAACATGTACCTTATTTCACAGTAATGCACTTTTGTCAAGAGAATATTAAAGCTTGGTCAAGAAGTAGTGTGTCAGCCTGATTAACTTTGACCAAACAAGGTCTCCGGCCATTAACATCAAGCAACCTCCAATTTCAGACTATAATCACTGTGGTCAGAGATGACATCAAGCAGCTGGGCAGTATCTGACGCAAGGAAAAAATTGGACACTGCCGGAGGATCAGAGTCACAGTGCAGGTCCTCCAGTGGCATCCATGGAAGAATCCTAAACTTAGGTTCATGGCAAAATTTGGGTTGACACAGCCACAGTTATTATAGAGCGCCACTAGGCACTTATAGTTAAAGGCAAGATCACTTTCCATTATAAACAATAAATTTATTTATTTTATTTATTTATTTTATAGATTTTTATCCCGCCCCCTCCTGCAATGCAGCTCGGGGCTAAAAATGCTTTTATTAATAAACAGGTTGAGTTTTCTTTCTGAAAATTTCACTCTGTTCTTTTAGGGAATGATACAAATGAAATTTGAAGCAGATCCATTAAGCCATTCTAAAGTTATAACGCTTTGAAATTAGTACTTATTAATTTCACCAAGTCTAACATTTGTGTGCGCGCTATCACTCACATTTTTGTGAGTTGTGACTCAAATTCACATGCATGTAGCCTGAGCAGTGCTTCAGCTGCTTTGGATGGCCTAATGGTATTTAGTCAAGTATACAAAAAGAGTTACTTAACTTTGAAAAATTAGTTCTTAAGCATGCACAGTTGCAGCACTGCAGGAGGGTATCCTGGAGAGGACACACTAAGTTGCACAAGTTTTAAGTAACGCATATAAAAAGTTATTCTCGGCAAAGTCTTTGGTAGCCCTCCTAGCAGATTGCTCGCTCCTCCACCTCCAGGCCTGCTGCAGGTAAGAGTTTGAGGTTGCAAGCTGGAGCTGGGTGAAGGGTGGGTTCAGCCAGAGTCAGGGAGCCCCAGGACACCCTCGCTGAACCTGCCTCTGCTGAAGCTGGCTTGAGTGGAGTGGGGTTTAGTCTGAGTATCCTGGGGCTGCTGGCTTAAACGGGGGGGAACGACGCAGCGGGTTTAACTGGAGGGGCAGGGTCAAGTGGCTGCAGTCCCAGGACACCCCAGGGGAGGGGGCATTGGGTAGTTAGATCAGGTGGGGGGAGAGGTGGAGGAGCAGGCTAAACATGGTGAGTGACCAAGGAGGAGCAGTGTTGCGGAAGCAGGCGGCACCTGCAAGCTACCAGTTCAGTGGGAGTTTCTCTTCAGACGTTTGCCATACTACCACCTCTGACTAGACTGGCTTCCTGCCTTTTCTTGCTGGCTGGGGTTAGTAAAGTGTTAAGAAGCCCCCTCCCCTGCACACACAGTCCTAGATGAGCAAACTCCCACCTGCAGTTAGGCTGAGGACTCTTCCCTCTCTGCCTTGTGGCTTATGTGCATGGTGCCTCCCTCCACCCATTGGTAGCAGGGAGGCAGGCTTCGGACACTTGCAGTTTCCCCGGTGATGAGGACACGCCCCACCTGGGGACACAGGCAGGTTGAGTGCACCGGGCATGGTGGTGCCATGAAATGGGGCTGCCTGCGCAGAGGGGCCCCAGGGCTGGGATAAGTGAATGAGTTGTTCCAGAACCGGGGTGGAGGGCACCCCAGCTAAGATCCACCCCAAAGCACCTTTGCACCCCAGTGTTTAAATGCACTTTCCTTTTCCACAGGTTGCAGCTATTAGAGCTATCTGCTGATGGGGTAGTTTAATTTCATAACGATAATGAAGAGACAGAAAATATGTTAATTTCTGCAGGCTTCCTTGACAGCATTAGACTTGGGGGTGGGGGGACTGTTTTTGTTTAGTTTCCTTGCTCGGGGGGAATTCTTTAATAATTCTTTGTTACAGACAAAACCAGCAGCATGCGTTCAAAGTGCCTCCATCCCCTCCGTCCATTGTAGCAGACGACACAGGAACAATATTCCTAACTGGGGGGGGGGGGGGGGGGGGGAGGGGAGGGTACGTGTGTCTATTCTGCCTAGGCGCATAAAGCACTGCAGGATCTTGTGTTTTCATTTGAAGCGCTTCTACATGGAGGAGTCTCTGACTAGTCTGTGCTGATCTGTACTTAAATCAGGTAGGAGGTAACAGGATTCTCTGTGTTCAAACCCAGTGGGCTGTTGGCCATTAATTTCTCTCTTCCAAGAGCCAAACATTAATTTGTCACTTCCAAAATTCTGATACCTAAGAAAAACTGCAGGCTTAGTTTCAAATAAAGAGCTCATATTTAACATGGTTTTCTCTTACTCTGTCTTTTTGGCATGCCACAGAGCATCAATTTACTTGATAGAGAACAGGGTATTAGTTTACAAGGATGGCAATTAACCATTCCCTTTCCCAGTCATTTTATCTTTTCCCATTTTAAAATCGAATGCCATTGTGTTTCGGTTAGTAATTCTCTTGGTAATTTTCTCACTACTACTACTAATAATTTCTATAGGGCTACTAAGGCATACGCAGTGCTTTACAGTCACAGATCTTGGAGACAGGTCCCTATCCAGTGAGATTACAATCTAAGATGGACAAGTAACATAACCACATACTATTTTTCACCCTATGATGTCATCATTAGGATGTGAATTTAGGACCATTGAATTTACAACACTAATGACCTAATATTTTGTGGCTTGGAGGCAACAGAAAAAAAGTAGTACAGCAATATCTTTTACTGGACTAACTACAGTTGATGGAGGTATGGCAAGCTTCCGGACCTCATGGGGTCCTCTGTCAGGCAAGACAGAATTTAGAACTGTAGACAGAGCAAGATGGTAGAAGTTAGTGGTCATGCTTTCAGTTTTCCTTTGTTGAAACATTAAAATGTTTCCATTAGTTTGTGTTACTTTATCTGGTTCTTATACTGTAAAGCACTGTGTATGTGATTCTTGTTGCGCAACACTGAAATAATGTTTCCATTAGGTTTTATTACAGAGCGGCAGACATTGCTCTATAGTTAAGGAGAGGAGCATTGTGTGTTTATACCTCAAAAATTCTATTGCTTATAAAATTGTGGAGATGACTGCTATCAGTCTGATTTGGCAGAGATAGTCCTTTGGCTAAGGGCTGCAATCTGTCCAAATATGAAGCAAATCAGTTTAAAAACGAAGACATTAGGGCACTTTGAAAGGTTAGACAAAAAACCTTTTCTCTGTACTTGGCAACCTGGGATAGTGCTGTTGTTCTTAAGAGAAAAGGAAATCGGTCACCTACCTTGGTGAATTCCTTTCTCCTCTGCTGAGCAGAGCTGGGTAGCTCCACCTTGACCGGCAGGAGGCAGAAGATAACTATTTTTCCAATGCACATGCGCCTCCTGCGCTACCCTCCTCTTCAGATAGTTCCAAAGCGGAGGACCGGCAGCCTTGTGTTGACCACCAATAATTTTTAAACCCCTTGGAGGGAGTAAGTCTAATAATTAGTCATAACCAAAAAACACAAACCAACTAACTTTTATAGAACATGTAAGGGATATTTTCCCCAAGGAGACAGAACCTCTTCTCAATTACAGCATTTTCTTGTTTTTCCCCTTTTTCCCCCAAAGTCTCTGGGTGGGTCCGGAGGACTGTCTGCTCAGCAGAGGAGAAAGGAATTCACCAAGGTAGGTGACCAATTTCCTTTTCTCCCCCTGCAGCAGACAGTCCTCTGGCTGGGATATACCCAAGCTCTTTATTTACTGGGGGTGGGAAGAGACAGACTCAGGCGCATCTATCACCACCTGGGGAATTCTCCTCCCAAAGGTCGCTTCCGCGGATTGAAAAGTATCAATTTTGTAGTGCCTAACAAACATGTGGATGGACGACCAAGTTGCTGCCCTACAGATTTCATCATATGATGCTCTTGCCTTGAAAGCATATGATGTAGTCGCTCCCCTTACAGAATGAGGCCAGATTTGGAAGGGAAGGATTTTCCCCTTGGCTCTAATAAGTCTCAATGATAGCCTGCTTCACCCATTTAGATATTCATGTCTTTGAAGCCTTCTCCCCTTTTATAGCTAGTCATAGGTTAACGAATAGTGCGGTTGTCTTACAAAAACCTTGGGTTCTAACAAGGTAAATTTTAAGAGCCCTGCGCACATCTAGGGTGTGCCATAACTTTTCCTTCGGATGAGAGGGATTCGGACAGAAGGAAGGGAGACCAATCTCCTGCGAGCTATGGAAAATGGAATTAAACTTTGGAATAAAAGCCAAATCAAGTCTGAGAGTGACAGAATGTTTTTGGAAGAAACCGAAATTCTTTTCCATCGAAAGGGCTCCTAACTCAGACATCCTTCTGGCCGAAGTTACAGCTATTAGAAAAGCCACCTTCAAGGATAGCATAGAGAGAGAGACATGTGATAATGGCTCAAAAGGGGGTCTGGTTAGTGCCTCAATAACCAAACTGAGGTCCCAAGAAGGTGATCTGTGGACTACAGGGGGAGAAACATGTCTGGCCGCCCTTAAAAACTGTCGAATGTGTCTATGAATAGAGAAATCCCTAGAGGTCAGAGTAGCTAAGACAGAGTTTAGAGCGGAAACCTGTCTGGCTAGCATATTGTATTTTAGGCCTTTGTCCAGCCCAGCTTGCAGAAACTCTAGTATATCAGCGATTGAAGGACTACAGGGATCCAAGTCCTCTGCCTAAGGCCCATGTCGCAAAAACCTTCCAAGTCGCTCTATAGGACCTTCTAGTAGTCGGTCTCCTGGCTGCTAATAGGGTTTTTTGGACTGTCCCAGAATAGGCAGTCCTTCCTTTAATCCTTCTTTTGTAGGATTAAACTTTAAATTTCCACGCTGTCAATTTTAGACCCCCCCGGGTTCTCGTGGAGAAGGGGCCCCTGAGACAGACAGTCCCCCCCTCAGGAAGCAAGAATGGCTCCTCTACGCTCAGCTCCCTTAGGTCGGAGAACCATGGCCGTCTGGGCCACCATGGGGTTACTAAGATTACTAGGGCCTTTTCTCTTTTGATCTTTGCCACCGTTCTCGATAGCAAGGGGTAGGGGGGGGAAAGGCATATAGCAGCCCCCTGGGCCATTCCTGGTTCAGAGCGTCCAGGGCTGTGGCTCCAGAGTCTTCCGATGCTGTCATGAAGCGTGCTACTTGGGTGTTGTCTTTGGAGGCGAACAGATCCATGACCGGAACCCCAAACCTCTCTGTAATGAGAAGAAAAACCTCTCGGTTGAGAGCCCACTCGTGGGAATTCACCTGGTTCCTGCTGAGCCAGTCGGCCTGTATGTTGTTCGCTCCCCTTATGTGTAGCGCCTTTAGAGAGGCCACCCGTGACTGAGCCCAATTGAAAAGGATCGAGGCCTCCTTCTGAAGGGCTGGAGACCTCGACCCCCCCACCCCCGGTGGTTCACATAGGCCTTTGCTGCTATGTTGTCCGTGTATATCAGGACATGAGCCCCGAGGAGGAGAGGTGCCCATTGCTGAAGCGCCAGGCAAATAGCTCTGAGCTCCAACAGGTTTATGCGTTTCTTTTGTTCCTCTGGGGACCAGGTCCCTTGGATGCATTTTCCCTCCATGTGGGCCCCCCAGCCCGACAAACTGGCGTCGGAGGTCATTAATCTCTGGGGGGGTTCCGTCAGTGGCACTCCTCTTTGAAACACGGCTGGATCTAGCCACCAGGACATGGAGGATTTTATGTGGGTGGGCACTCGAACCCAAGGATTTCCCCCTTGCGTAAGCTCTCTCTGAAAAGGACGCAGCAGCCTCTGTAATGGTCTGAGGTTGTAGGAGGCCCACTGGACCTGTCGAGAGCACGACACCATCAGCCCGAGAAGCCTTGCCAGAGACTTCAGTCTCAGCTGATGAGCAGCCTGGAGCAGGCGGATCATCGACCAAATCTTTTCTTGTCTCTGCTCTGGAACAAACACGGAGTCTAAGGAAGTATCGATGATTACTCCCAAATGTTGTAATCTGCGAGTTGGTGTCAGCTGACTCTTGGGCAGGTTTGTCACAAATCCGTGTAACTCCAGGTACGTCATCACCCTGTTCACGTCCCTGTAAGCCCTCTCCTGAGATGGAGACCTGACTAGGATATCGTCCAAGTAGGGGAACACGTGGATCCCCTCCTTGTGCAGGTTCGCTATGTGATGAGAACCTTGGTAAAGGTCCTTGGGGCACAGGAGAGGTCGAAGGGCAGAGCCCTGTACTGGCAGCGGCAGCCATTGGACGCGAATCGAAGCCATCTCCTGTTTCAGAAGAATGGGAACATGGAGATAGGCCTCCTTCAGGTCTATGGAAGTTAGCCAGTCCCCTTTTGATAGGCTGTGACAAATGGAAGATATCGATTCCATTTTGAATTTTTGGGCCCTTATCCACTTGTTTAGAAACTTTAGCTCTAACACAGCCCTCCATTGCCCTGTCTTTTTTGGGACCAGAAAGATTATGGAATATAATCCCAAACCTTTCTCCTCATTCGGTAGCTCTTCTATGGCTTTTATTTTTTTTAGCCTTTTTATTTCCTCCGACATTGCTCTTACTTTGAGAGGATTCTTGGAGACGGAGGAAGGAAGGAACTTGTTCCTTGGAAAGCCTCGGAGTTCTGGGTGTACCCTTGCTCCACAATTTTCAGCACCCAAGCATCTGAAGTTGAAACTTCCCAAATTTTGTAGAAAATTGATAACCTTTCCCCTATATCCTCCCCTCCTTGTGAGTCATGTCTGTTTTGTTGACTGTGAAGGAGGAGGGTCTCGGAACCTGCCTCTGTCAGACCTGCGCTGTCGTTGACCCCGAAAAAGAAAGGACTGCCTATTATAATCCCTGTCAGAGGGCTGGTTGTTTTTCCGAAAGGATCCGTACCCCCCTCTAAACCTAAAGTTAGGGGCCCGAAAGGATCTTTTCTTTGCTGTAAACTGTTGCAAAGTTTTAGTTCTGGATTTATCATTTGCCTCTGTTAGGACCTTGTCCAAACAGGTCCCAAAGAGTTGGAGACCCTTGTAAGGCCTTTCTACTAATAAGGTCTTTGCGGTAGAATCCCCTTGCCACGACCTTAACCAAACCCTCCTTCTGGCCACCACAGATAAGGAAACTGCCCTGGCCAACCACGAGAGCGCATCCGTAGTGGAGTCGGCTAGGAGTGCCGTAGCCAACATAACTCTGGAAGAAAGGACCCTAGAGCTTTCTTCAGAAATATCCAACGACTGCATCTCCTGCAGCCATGCTAAATTTGCCCTGGCCAGATAAGAGGACAGGATGTTAACTCGCAATGAATTTGCTGATGTGTCGAGTCCTTTTCTGAGAGCTCCCTCAATGGCCCTATCTGCTGGGTCCTTAGGGAAACAGTCCCCTTTGGTGGGAAAAACCGTCTGTCTTGCCAAAGATGCAGCAACTGCATCCACTTTTGGATTTTTAAATAATGGTTCTTTTTTCTTGGAGAATAAATACAACGCCTCTTGGGTTTTATTCATTCTGCACGACTTGGCAGGTAATTTCCATTCCTCCAAGATGAGTTTCTCAAAAGTCCTATCCAGGGGAAGGCCAGCATCTCTTCCTGAAATAGAGGGAATCAGCTGCCGAACATCCTCCTCTGAGTCTGAGGATTGATCCTTCCTCTGTTTCTCCTCTAGGGCCAGGGTTTTTATAACTTAGGCCATAAGTTCCTCCTTGAAATTTAAAGGAAATTGCCTCTCTTGATCCCTGTTAGAGGAGTGTCCTGCCATTCCCTCTCCTCCAGCTCCGAGGGGAGAGCCTCCAACTGGATATCAGAATTTGACACCAGGGAGTGTATAGCAGCTCCTGCAGCCATATTCCCTTCTCCCTCCCCAGCTGAGCTAGCCTGCTCAGAAGATGGAGGAGAGTGAAGCAGGTGGGAAATGGCACCCCCTGTGGTAGTTTGGGATTTTCCCGTCTTTTTTGTCCGCCTCTTCTTTGCACTGGAGGCTTTTCCCTCCTGAGCTTGTTTTCTCTTTTTTATCCCCTAGCGCTGAAATGGCAAGGAGAATTTTTTCCATACTAGTATTTAGCATTTGGAAAGCCTTCTTTTGTGTATCGCAACCCCCTAGGGTGGTCAACACAGAGGCCCCTGACGTCCCCCTTTGCCCGGAGTCCTGTGGAGACAATGACTCCTGTTATAGAGCAGGTCGATAAGCGGGGGGGGGAGACGGCAGTGGTAGATTTGTGAAACAAGGGGGAGGGGGGCTGTAAGCTCTCTCAATGTTCCCCTTTTTTGGTTGGGAGGGAGCCCTCTCCAGGGCCTGGTCCCTTACCGCCCACAATCGCTTAGCTGGAAGGGACTCACCTCCAACCTGGAAGTGCCTTCCATGTCTGTATTTCACTCTCCTGACGACGACGCGTGGGCGAGATCGAGTCTTTCGCCCCTGCCTTTTTTTTTTTTTTTTT
>QEPC01008502.1:781405-846483 GCA_003113815.1 Sphenodon punctatus
TTTTTTTTTTTTTTTTTTTAAGAGCAGTCTGGGCTGAACGGACCCACTGCTACTGCAGGGGACCGTTCCGGACGGGGGAGAGGCCGCTTTTGGATCCGCGGATTGCTTCAACCTGCTCCCAGGCTGCTGCGTGGGAGCCGGCTGGGTTACAGACCGCCGCTGCCAATGGCTGCTGCCAAGGCAGGGGAAAACCCCTTCAAGCGGCCCGTCAAGTCCTGCCTCTGTTTTCTTCTTTTTTCTTTCAGAGCCCGTGCCTAACGCTCCCGCCGGTCCGAGGTAGAAGAAAAAACTGAAGAGGAGGGTAGCGCAGGAGGCGCATGTGCAGTGGAAAAATTGTTATCTGCTGCCTCCTGCCGGTCAAGGTGGAGCTACCCAGCCGGAGGACTGTCTGCTGCAGGGGAAGTAAAATCTAATTTGATTGCATAGTAAAATCAAATGTGGGGTCCCCTGTCTGCTTTTGTTAGCAGTTTGGAAATTGCTTGCATAATCTAGGAGTTATTAACTGCTAAACTCCCCATTTAAGTCCATGGGTACAATGTTCACAGGTCCTCTAGTGGTTGAGGAGCCACTGAAACTGACAAGGCGACAGCACTGCTGGCTTGTCAGTTTCAAAGGCAGTAATCAGCCTAGTAAGCCTTTCCTCTGCTATCATTGTCCCCTTGCCAGCAGCTTGGGCAGGGGGGTGGCAGGAAGGAACTAACACTGTCCCTCCACCCACCTGTCTCTAACTCTCCCTAACTAATCTCTGCCTCACTTTCCTGGACAAATGACTCGCCGCCATCTCCACCGCCACAACCAGCATCAGGCCGCCAGCACCAGGGCATCTCCACTGCCACCACTGTGGTGTTTGAAAGGCCAGTGGTGCCATGTTCCCTACCTGGCATGTTGGGACTACATGTCCCAGCATACTAGATGTAGACCCAGCATGCTAAATAGGGAACATGGTGCCAGTTCTGGTGTGCATGTGTGCGGCGCAGCAGGCCCTTCAAACACTGCAACTGCAATGGAGGCGGCACCCTGATGCTGGTTGTGGAGGCAGTGGGGGAGGTAGCAGTGGCACCCTGGTGCTGCCACTGGTAAGTCCTTCTGAGGTGCATGAGTGTGTAGTTGTGAGGATCCTTTGTGTGTGTGTTTTGGGATAGTGATTCCATAGCTAGGGAGTGAATTGCAACAACCTGCAGAAACATGCATTGAAATTCATAGTTAAGGCTGCCGCCTTAACTTACCCCCCAGAACAGAGAATGTTTCTTTCTGCAAGATCCTGTGATTATTCATCCTGCCCACAATCAAAGAGAAACATGCCTACCCATAGATAGGTTCTTCAGTGTTTAATTACTTCGTAATGTACTGTATGACCTTAAGTGCCAAGAAATACAACAATTGGAGGATCCGCCAAGGAAAAACTGACCCACTGCAAAGAGGAGCCTAGACAAAATACACAATCCCTCTAAATACCCATTTCCATTCCACCCCTTTTTCATTTGAAGTTTCCATTATTTCCATTCCCTCTCTATTTAGCAGCATCCCAAGAAGAAAGGGACGAACCTTTCTAATAATGTTGGGCCACACTCAATGGAAAAGTGTAAGGACGCATCCATAGTACCATCTACATTGCAAGGAATCAGCAATAAGCACTGCTAGTGGCTCAACAATTTTTCATGAGGACCCCAGACCTACATACACTGCCCAGTTCCCCAAAGGGGCTCCGAGATAGAGATGGAGCTGTTGGGGGTCATCTGGTGTTATGACAGATGTATTCCTTAACCAACAAAAACCTTTTGGTTTAAAAAACAAAAACAAAAAAAACACATTCAAGGCAGGATAGTTTCTAATCGAAACTTACATTTTAAAAAAACATTGATAACAAAACTATTTAACAACATATATGGACAAACCTGAAATGCCAAAACACATGGAAATGCATTAGGGTTAACTCTAAATTGTTCCAGTAACTAATTATTTATTGTTCCAATCATTAATTTGCATTACGCTTACAATTAACCTTAGTTTTCTAAATTGTGCCAATAAATAATTAATCTTCCAATAATTATTCTTCCAATTAGCTTTAAACTTAGATTTTTCCTATATTGTTCTAATAATTATTCATTCTTCCAATAATTATTCAAACTCACCAAGTCAACATCAAAATTAATACAGCACCTTAACTGTCCATTAAAACATATATTACAAGTTCAGATTATAACATTACTAAATTAAAAAAATTAAAATAAAAATTAAAATAAAAAAATACATTTATATTAATAGAAAATGAAAAGGAATAAAAATGAATTTATATTAATAAAAAAGAAAAGAAAGAAAACTAACTAGATTCCAATAACGAATATTGTATTGGGGCAATTAAAAAAGGACAGTGTTAAGGCAGTATATTAATTTTGATGTTGAGGTGGCAAGTTGGTGAGTTCAAATAATTATTGAATGAATAATTAGAACATTTATAGGAACAATTTAGACAATTAAGTGTAATTTTAAGTCTAATGGAATAATTACAAAGTATTAGAACAATTTAGAGAAGGTTAAATGTAAACGTAATGTGAATTAATGATTGGGATAATAAATAGTTATTGGAACAATTTAGAGAATTGAGCCTAATTTAATTTCCATGATTTTTGGCATTTAAGGTTGGTCATAGTGTATGTTAAAATAGTTTGGTTATCAATATTTTTTGAAATGCAAGTTTTGTTTAGAAATTATTCTGCCTTTAATGTTTTTAAAACCAAAAGTTTTTTTTTATTGTATGGCTGTGAAATGTGGGTGCTGAGAAAGTATCTAATACTCTTTATCACCAGTCATTCTGCTTTAAGTAAATGGATAAAACCAGTAACAAGGAAATTCACTGCCTAAACCCAATCATCACATCCATTTGCACCATTTCCATTTTGGTGGTTTGCTTGGTATGGATGTATTATAATAATGGGCACTCAGGTTCCCAGAGCATATACACCAAGAAATTAAGCTAAAAGATTGGTGATCATACAGTTGCCAAACTGCAGACAAGTATTATTAATTTATCATTTCTATTGCACTTTCAGCATTCAGAGCACTTTACAATCCTTATCTCATTCACTCTCACAATTCTGAGGTAGGACATTATTATTCCCATTTTATAGATGGGGAAATGAAGCTGAGACAAGATCATAACAGACTCCCATGGACTGAATATTGGGCTAAGATGTCTTCAGCAACTAAGTAGGAAGTGATCTGGGTGAGGCTGCGTATACAAGAAAGCTATATCCCTTTGTGATATCGAACAAATGAAAATGAATGTTTCTGAATTTTATTTATCACTACAAGGCACCCAGGTATTACAGTGACTGGAATCAAAAGACTCAAAGGACAGATTACATGGAAAACTCACCTCATTCTCAACAGCTAAAGTAATCTCTTTCTTCAGCTCATCCCAAGAAAGATCCAAGATTCTCTCAGTTCCTCGAGAAAATATCTAGGAAAACATACAGGAAATTTCTCACTGCTAAAGACAAACTTGCCCCAAGCTGCTCACAGCACAGAAACATAGATGTATATTAGACCTGAAACAAATTCAGCAATTTAAATTTGTAAATAAAATTTGAATACACTCAGACTATTTTTATAGTGGGCACTGTTGCAAAATTTGTTTCTATTTTTTTTTTATTTGTTACTTTTTGCGATTTTTCTCCTGTATTACCTCACAGAGAAAGTATAACCAAATTCACATTCAAGAACTCAAAAAACCCTACCAAACAGTGCCACTAAAGAAACAAAGCACCAAATAAAGTACCAGAAATAAGTGGATCCCACTGAGTTTAGGAATTTCCTTAAGTCAAACTTGCATAACTCAAATTTCTGGTTAAGTTAAATCAATGCTTTACCCACTTGTACCAAACGTGTTGCTTCCTGAATTGGGGGTGGGGGTTGTGGGAGGGTTGGATGTTTGCTTTTTTAGGGTTTTTTGTATTTATTTTTAATGTTTTTATGATTTGTGAGCCGCCCTGAGCCTCCAAGAAAAGGGCAACTGGGTCACTTACCTTGTGAATTGCCCTTCTGTTGGCACAGACAGGACGGGAACTCTGAACTCTTGGGACAGTCCCTGCCAGCACCAGTAAGGAGGCTGAATTCTGAAGAATCCAACTGGCTATGCACAGAGGGGGTCCGTCCCTCCCATTTGCCAGTTGTGATAAAGCTGAACGCTAAAAAGATACTAATAGAACAAACAGGTAACTCTCCAAAATATGAACTGAACCAAAAGTTCGGCCCCAATACCTGACCTATTTTGACAAACTAGTACTACCAGAGAGGAAAAAACTCGGCAACAGCAAGGAAACTGTACACTACCTTTTGTTCCAAGGAAGATCAAAGTAAATTCCTCCATTTCAGGAGGGTAGAGTTCCTGTCCTGCATGCTCCAACAGAAGGGCAATTCACAAGGTAAGTGACCCAATTGCCCTTTCTCTTGGAGCACACAGGACGGGAACTCTGAACTCTAGGGAATTTCCAAAGCAGTATGAACCTAACGAAAAAATGAAAATTACCGGGGGGTGGGGGGGGGGGGGGGGGGGGAACAACCTTGGAACAAGAAAGGAAGAACTTGAAAATTAGCCTAAGACTCCCTATAAGACTCTATGGCCAAAGGCCACATCTGCCGAGTCAAAGAGATCAATTTTGTAATGCTAGGTAAAGGTATGAATATTTGTCCAAGTAGCTGCCCTACAAATTTCTGAGTAAGGGGCGTGTGCCCTAAAGGCCCATGTCGTCTCTGCACCCCAGTAGACTGGGGGACTATCCCTAACGAAGGGACCAAATCAAATGCCTTATAAGTCTCAGAAATACAAGAAGCTATCAATTTTCCAATGCAGGTCGGAGAGGCCTTTAAGTCCACGCCTCTGCAAACTAAAATCTACCAGGAGAGCTGAGGACTTTCTAGTTCTGGAAGTTCTCTCTAAGTAGATCTTAAGTACCCTTCTGAGATCTAGGGTGTGCCAAACCTTCTCTAACGGATGTTTGGGACAAGGGCAAAAGAAAGGGAGAACTATTTCCTCCTGTCTATGGAACTGGGAATTGACTTTGGAAATAAAAGCAGGGTCCAACCTAAGGACCAGTATCTCCTTTTTAAAGATGCAAAGGGAGGGATCCATAGAGAGGACTCCCAGCTTAGATAATATTCTTGTGGACATTATTAGTATTAGAAAGACCACCTTCAATGTGAGAAAGTATAAGGAAACCTCCCCAAGGGGCTCAAAAGGGGCTTTAGTCAGGGCATTTAGCACTATGTTCAACTGCCCTGTAGGAAAATGGTAAACGACTAGAGGAGATAGGACCTTTGCCACTCTCAGAAATCTTTTGATATGCAGATGGCCAGAGATCTTTTTGCCCCGATTACTGAAAAGGTGCTGTCCAGAGCAGCCATTTGTCTGGTCAGTGTATTTGCTCTTAGATCTTAATCCAAACCCTCTTGAAGAAACAGCAAGGTATCTGCAACTCTAGGGTTCCTAGGATCCAGTGAATGATTGAGGCACCAGTCGGAGAATACCCACCAGGTACACTGGTAAATTCGTTTTGTTAATTATTTTCTGGGCACCATTAAGGTGTGAAGGACAGCCTCCGAGTAGCCAAAAGTCCTTAAGGTCAAGTGTTCAAGAACCATGCAGCTAAGCAGAGAAACTCTGGTTCTCGTAGCATACAGGACCTTGTGTTAGAAGATCTGGCTTCACTGCGGGCTGAAGAGGTTGTGACTTTGTCAACAATGAAGAGTGCTGTTGCTGGATGCGAAGAGGTCCAGCACTGGCTGGCCAAAGTTCAGTATTATCTATTTGAATGCCTCGGGACTCAGTGACGACTCTCCAGGATCCAGTTTCCTCCAGCTGAGCCAGTCTGCTGTGTTGACATCCATGGTTAAAGGAGATTGCAGAGAAGCTAAACGAGTTCTTTGCTTCGATCTTCACTGCAGACGATGTTGGGGAAATACCCACGCCTGAACCTTATTTTGTAAGTTACGAATTGGAAGAACTGTCACAAGTCAACATGACTCTGGAGGAGGTCCTAGAGCAAATTGACAGACTACTTACTAACAAATCACCATGACCAGATGGTATCCGCCCCAGAGTTCCAAAGGAACTCAAATATGAAATTGCAGACCTACTGTTAGTAATTTGTAACCTATCACAAAAATCTGCCACTGTACCCAAGGACTGGAGAATGGTAAATGTAACCCCAATATTTAAAACGGGATCCAGAGGTGATCCTGGAAACTACAGACCAGTAAGCTTGACGTCTGTGCCGGGCAAAATGGTGGAAACTATCATTAAGAACAGAATCACTGGGCATGTTGATAAACATGGCTTAATGGGGAAAGGTCAACATGGATTTAGCAAAGGTAAGACATGCCTCACTAATCTGTTGGAATTCTTTGAGGGTGTAAATAAGCATGTGGACAAGAGAGACCCAGTAGATATAGTGTACCTGGATTTCCAGAAAGCATTTGATAAAGGTCCCACATAAAACTCTTGAGAAAATTAAAAAGTCATGGGATAGGAGGCAGTGTCTTACTATGGATCGGTAACTGGTTAAAGGATAGGAAGCAAAGAGTAGGACTGAATGGTCAGCTTTCACAATGGAGAGATGTAAAAGTGATTGTGCCCCAAGGATCTGTACTGGGACCGGTGCTCTTTAATGTATTCATTAATGATCTGGAAAAGGGCGTTAAGAGTGAGGTGATCAAATCTGCAGAGGACACCAAGTTATTCAAGGTAGTTAAAACATGAGCAGACTGTGAAGAACTGCAACAGGATCTTACGAGACTGGGTGCCTGGGCATCTAAATGGCAGACGAGATTTAACGTGGACAAGTGCAAAGCGATGCACATAGGGATAAATAACCCGAACTGTGAGTACACAATGCTGGGTACTAAGCTAGGAGTTACCACTCAGGAAAAGGATCTGGGAGTGATTGTGGACAATACACTGAAATCCTCAGCAGTTGTCAAAAAAGCAAACAGAATGTTAGGAGTTATTCGCAAAGGGATAGAGAATAAAACTGAGCATGTCATAATGCCTCTATACAAATCGATGGTGCGACTGCATCTGGAATACCGTGTGCAGTTCTGGTTGCGCCATCTCAAAAAAGACATATCTGAACTAGAAAAGGTACAGAGAAGGGCAACAAGAAAGATAAAGGGTATGGAAAGGAAAACTGGACACTTACCTCTGAATTTTCCTTCTGCTGGGATCCTCCTGGACGGCCAGTCAGGACAGTCGGGTAGATCCCGCCAGCTACCAGTAGGAGGCAGACAAACCAAATTTTGAAGAGCATGCTCAAAGGGATCTACCTCAGTTCTCCAGATGTGCAAAGCCTTTCTGTAATCTAAGTAACTCTAAACTGAATTATAATAACGGAGTAAACCACCCCCAAATCTAGAACTATGGAGGAAAAATTTTGACCGATCTGCGATCAGTTACCAACGGGTAACTTTAAGGTTTTAACCACGTTCGGCAAAACTGAACTCTGGCCGAAGGACCCCTCACTCCAGAGTTTAAAACTCACTCCGGGAGGGGACTGGCCGTCCAGGAGGATCCCCGCAGAAGGAAAATTCAGAGGTAAGTGTCCAATTTTCCTTTCTCCCGGGGATCCTCCTGGCCATCCAGTCAGGACAGTCGGGACGTACCAAAGCAGTACCCCATCCTAACTGAGGGAGGGAAGAGTGAGAATCCTATTCCAAAAGAGAGCAAGCTCTCCAGGAAAAACTTTCTGTATCCTAGAGAACTGCTTGCAGTACTCTCCTCCCAAAGGCTGCATCAGCAGAATCCTGTAGGGGAATCTTGTAATGGTTAATGAAAGAATGTAGAGAGGACCATGTTGCTGCTCTACAAATCTCCCCATATGACGCTGCATTAGTAAAAGCTTGTGACGTGGCTGCCCCTCTAAGGGAATGCACAAACACCCCAGAGTGGGGAATTTTACCTTCTGCCCTGTAAGCTTCCACTATACACAGTCATCCACTTAGCAATAAGGGCTTTAGAAGCTTTTGTGCCCCTTCTCTGAGGGCTATAGGCAACAAACAATGCTGCAGATTTACGAAAACGTTGTGAGCGATCAATGTAAATCTTAAGTGCCCTTCGAACGTCCAGGGTATGCCAAATTCGCTCCTGTGGGTGGGAAGGCCTGAGACAGAAGGACGGTAAAATAATTTCCTGCTCTCTATGAAATCTCGAATTGACTTTGGGAATGAACGCTGGGTCCAGTCTAAGAGTAACTGTAGCCTCCCTGAAAATACAAAAAGAAGGCTCAATAGATAAAGCCTCCAGCTCTGAGACTCTCCTGGCTGATGTAATGCCTACTAAAAAGGCAACCTTCAAAGACAGAAAGTAGAACGATGCCTCTGTTAGAGGTTCGAAAGGAACCTTAGTCAAAGCCCGCAGGAGGAGAGATAAGCTCCATGACGGGAACCTATGGACCACCGGGGGAGACAGAAGTCTAGCCGCTCTTAAAAATCTCCTAATATGAGGATGACTGGCTACCCTGTTGCCCTTTATAGAACCCAGCACGCTGTTGAGAGCTGCCACCTGTCTCTGTAAGGTATTGGGCTTCAGACCCCTATTTAACCCTTCTTGTAAGAAATCTAACACTTCCTTAAGTGATGCTCTGTCTGGTCTAACTGTTCTAGATCTGCACCACTTAGCGAAAGTAGCCCAGGTGCTCTGGTATATGCGCCTGGTTGCAGGGCGTCTGGACTGGAGCATGGTCTCCAAAACCTGGTCGGAATAGCCCAATTTTTTTAACTCCCTGCGCTCAATCTCCAAGCTGTTAATCTGAGTTTTTCCGGACTGCTGTGAATTACTGGGCCCTGAGACAGCAGCTCGGGGGTATTCAGGAGACTGAGTGGAGGACCTTGGCTGAGTTCTAGCAAGTCCGCCAAGCAAGGTCTTCTGGGCCAAAATGCAGCCACCAGAACGACTGTTGAACGTTCCTCCCTGATTTTGACGAGTACTCTCTGTATCAGCGGCAGTGGGGGGAATGCATACAGAAGTCCCATAGGCCACGGGTTGTTCAGCGCATCGAATCTGATGGCCTCTTTGCATGGGTGGCGTGAGCAGAACTTCGGGACCTTTGTGTTGCTCTGTGATGCAAATAGATCCACTGTGGGAACTCCCCACCTTTGTGTTATGCACTGGAAAGCTGTGTCGTTTAGGGTCCAGTCCGCTTGGTCCAGCGTGACTCTGCTCAGCCAGTCGGCCTGGATGTTTTCTAGCCCTTTGATGTGTATTGCCCGTAGTGATGATAGGTTGTTCTCCGCCCATCTGATGAGGATGGCCGCCATTTGATTCAGCGTCTCTGATTTGGACCCTCCCTGATGGTTTACATAGGCTTTTGCCACTGTGTTGTCCGTGTAGACTAACACATCCCTGCCTCTGATGTGCGGGGTGAGTTTCCGGAGGACTAGATATATGGCTCTCCGTTCCAGCCAGTTGATATGACGCTTGCGCTCCCATGGGCTCCACCGCCCCTGTGCCAAGAAGCCCTGCGTATGTGCTCCCCAACCGGAGAGGCTGGCATCCGTCGTAACTGTTGTCAGGATTGGTTCTGTCAATGGTATCCCTGTCTTGAATCTGTGTGGAAGCGTCCACCAGGCACAGGCCCTCTTGATAGAATCTGGGATGTTTATCCAAGGGTTGTCCCCCTGAGTCAGGGCGTCCTGCCAGGGTCGAAGGAAACGTTGTAGGGGTCTTGCATGGAACTGGGCCCACTGCACTATCCCTAAGCATGATGTCATGGCGCCTAGGAGGCTGGCTAGTGTCTTGAGCCGTGCCTTTTGAGTCGATGTTACCTGTGCTATGAGTAGGGTGAGGTTCTCCCTCCTGTGTTCTGCTAGAAACAGCTTGTTGTCTCTGGTGTTCAATACCACCCCGAGGTGCTCGAGGACTTGTGACGGTGTCAGATGGCTTTTCTGGAAATTGACTATGAACCCGAATTCTTGGAGATAGTCTATGGTTCTTTGAGTATCAACTCGGGCCCGTTCCGGAGAAGGGGCTCTGATTAGGATATCGTCCAGATACGGGTGGAGCTTTATGACCTCTTTTCTCAGATTCGCGACTAGAGTGACTAGTACCTTGGTAAATGTCCTTGGAGACGTTGCTAGTCCGAACGGAAGTGCCGCATATTGCCAATGTTTTTTGACATAGCAGAATATGAGCCACTGCCGGTGTTGGGGCAGGATTGGAACGTGGAGGTAAGCCTCCTTCAAGTCTAGTGACGTCAGCCACTCTCCTCGTGAGACCGCCAGCCGGATGGATTGCCAAGTTTCCATTTTGAAGTGCTGCACTTTGACCCCTCGGTTTAGTTGTTTGAGGTCCAGTACCGCCCTCCATTCCTTTGATTTCTTCGGGACTAGGAACAGTATCGAATAGTGTCCCCTGCCCTGTTCTTGCATGGGTACCGCCTCTATGGCTCTGATGTCGTGGAGCCTGCTTATCTCTGCGTTCATGGTTAGTAGTTTTTCTTGATCCTTTGAGACCTGCGAGGTACGAAAGAAGTGTCGGGGAGATGCCAGGAATTCTATGGAATATCCTTCTTGGATCGTGTGAATCACCCATGCGTCGGAGGTAGCGTCTTCCCATTTTGACGCGAATCTCTGCAGCCTGCCTCCTAGACGCTTCAGGACAGACTGACCGTCTAGTGCGTAGTCATGCGTCGGACTTGGGGCGGGCTGCTCCTTGCCTCTGCTTAGGTCTGGAGTCATTCGCCTTCTGCCTCTGCCATCTTGGTCTGTACCGTTGTTGGTTCCCCCGATGAGGGGAAAAGGGTATCTTGTTTCCAGTCGGTGGTGCGAAGGACGTTGGATAGGAACGAAAATTTTGTCTTTGTCCTCCCCCTACTGATTGCAGGGTGTGCTTCTTTGATTTATCTGCTGCATCCGCTAGCACTTTATCGAGACACACCCCGAGGAGCTTCCTGCTGTGAAACGGTGCACCAATCAGGGAATTCTTTGAGGTATTATCCCCCTTCCACGACCTGAGCCACAGTCTCCGGCGAGCCGCTACATTTGAAGCGTTAGCTTTTGCCGCCCATCGCAGGATGTCTGTTGATGAGTCTGCTATGAATGCATATGCCAGTTGTATCTGCGTGGAGAGTACCCTCGTCATCTTCTGGGACACTTTGGGGTCCCCCGCTCTCCTGATCCATGACATCAGAGCCCTGGAAAAATACGAGGTCATGGTAGCCATTTTGATTACTGCCGATGTTTCCTCAAAATTCCTTCTGAGGTTGACCTCTATGCCCTTATCCGTAGGGTCTCGTGGATAACACTCCCCCTCTGTGGGGAAGACCGAGTTTCTGGCCAAAGATGCCGCTGCTGCATCTACCTTGGGGGCTATCAGAAGTCCACTCTTTGTCCTGGACAGGGCATACAGAGCCAATTGTGGTTTGGACAGCCTTGCTGCCTTGTTAGGTTGTCTCCATTCCTTCATAATAATCCTTTTGTAAGCCTTATCCAACACCATGCCTCTGTCTCTGTCCCTGGCTCTTGGCAGGCATTCTCTCTCCTCATCCTCCTCCTCATCTGATGATCCAGAGGAGGCATCCTTTTCCTTTTTCTCTTTGAGGTGGAGCGCTTTCACCAGCAGTTGGTAAATTTTTTCCCTGTACTTACAGGGGAATTGCCTGTCTGGATCATTGGAGAAATCAAGCTCCAGATCCTCTGGGTCCTCTGTCACCGAGCGCCCCCCTTCGCTCTCCAGCTCAGAGTCTTGCCCCGCCAGTTCGCCCTCCTCCTCACTAGACTGTTGTCTTGATCTCTTTCTCCCCTCGCTCTCCTCCTCTGAAGACTGAATAGACATCATGTCCTCTTGTTCCGCCTCAGAGCTCACTGGAGAGTCTAGCAGGCTTGCCTTCCTACGGGGTCTTTTGGGGTGTTTTCCCTTGCCTGCTCCTTTAGAAGATCCCTTGAAGGTACCAGATCCCCTGTTGGGTGACAGGGATCTCTTTTGCTTTAGTTCAGACAGGATCTGCGGTAGGACCTCCATATGAATGCACAAGTCCACAAGACCCTTAAGACTCACCAGTTGATCAAGGGGAATTCTGGGAAGGCTGGAAAACATCTCAATAAGGTCGCTGATCTTGTGTTGTCTCAGGGGAGTAATGAAGACTATCCTCAGCAGCGTTGATGATGACCCCCAGGTGTTCTAAGACCTGAGACGGGCAAAGATGACTCTTGTCGAGGTTCACCACAAACCTGTGTTGCTGGAGTAAGAGCATTGTCTCCTCTACAGCCTTCCTGGCCTCGATCTGAGAGGGCGCTCTGACGAGTAGATTGTCAAGGTGCCAATGGACAGCCATATCTATAGAGAGTGTAGGCTGGCAACCGGGGGGGAAGGGAAGAATCAAGATCTTCATTAACGTCCTCGGGGCGCTGTCTAGTCCGAAGCGAAGTCTCTGGAAGTGCCAATGCCCTCCGTCGTAACAGAAGCAAAGCCATTTTCAGTGAGCTGGACAAATTGGGACATATAAGTAACTGTCCTTGAGGTCGAGCAAGGCCAGCCATTCCTGCTTGCTATTGCCAAACAGACCGAAAACAGCGTGTCCATTTTGAACTTTTTGGGTTGTACAAATCTGTTGAGCTGTTTGAAGTCGAGGACTGCACGCCATTCCCCTTTTCTTGGAGACCCAAAGTGATATGGAATAGTGACCTCGAGTCTGTTTGGATATTGGAACCGGCTCTATGGCTGTGAGGGTGGCTAGTTGCTTTCCCCTGCATCGCCTGATGTTTGAGATCGAGTTTTGACTTGCGAGATACACGATAAAGATGTCTGGGTTGTTTTGCAAACTCTATTACGTATCCCCTTGACACTGACTCAAGGACCCATGAGTCTGTGGTGGTCTCCACCACCCTTTGGCAAAGTGAAGCAGCCTGCCCCCTATAGGCAGCTCAGGATCCTGTGATCATGGTGAATACTCAGGAGTCCTGCTTTGCTTGGGGGCCGCCGTGACCTGGTCCGGTGTTTTTGGGTCCAGCGTTGTAGTGCCCCTGTTGAGGCCATCTGCCTCTGGTTCCTCTGCCTCTGAAGGGAAAAGAAGATGCAGTGCCCCTAGTGTACGGTGTGAACAGAAAGGACCTGTTAGAGGAGTGAAAGGATTTGGAGCGTTGAACTGTTGTAGACACAGTTTTTTGTCCTTATTACAGGCATCCTCTAGTTTTTTGCACAGGGAAACTTCAAAGAGCTTTCCCCCATGATAAGCTCCTGCCACTAGCAAGATTTGTGCATGTGTGTCAGTCCACCAGGAGTGGAGCCACAGCCATCGCCTTGCAGAAATGTTGGCCGCCATTCCTGGAGCTGCTCAGACGACCATCGCGTCCATAGATGCAGTGTTAATAAATTATGTAGCCAGGGTTATATTAGTGGATAACTTCCTCATAAATTTCTCTGATGATGCTGGGCTCTTGCCGAGCTTAAGCCATTTTAATATCGCTCGGGCGCAATAAGACGAAGCTACAGACATTCACAGAATGGCTGACAGAGCTTCAAAACTTCTGCAGAGGCTTGACTCCACTCCCCCATCAGTAGAGTCCTTCAGATAAAAATCCCCCTCTGAAGAAAAAACTGTTTTGTGAGCAAGGGAGGCCGCCACTACATCAATTTTTGGAGCCTGGAATAGAGGCTTTGGATTTGGAAAAAGCATACAGAGTCTCTTGATTATTAAGTCTAAGGGCCCTGTCGGGTTGTTCTCACTCGGTTCTAATAATGTGTTCAAACGCCTTATCCAACATTATGCCTTGCTCCTTATTAAGTTTCTTTGGGATATATTCTCGTTCTGAGTCCTCATCAGAGAATCCAGAATACTGGCCCTTTGGTTTCTTTTCGGTGACACACCCCACCCCAAAACTCTATAGGCCCTTCTAAAAAGCCTGGCTTTGGAGGTGCCCTGGAAATCACAGTCTTTGTCACTAGGACCAGGGGTAGGTTCAACCATCTGCGAGTCCTCCTCCTCGAGGGCCTCCCCAGAGGCCTCGAGTCCTGGTCCTGGCCTTGAAGGTCAGCATCCCCTCTCTTGATCCTGAGATTCTAAATTCCCTGAGGGGGCCCTGTTGTCCTGGCCATAATCAGAGATAAGTTTCCTCAATCTCCCCTTCCTCCAATTCTGGAGGTCTCCTGCGCCCTGCTGAGAGCGGGCCTGTGTCCTCATGAGAGGAGGATCTAACTTGCTCCCAAATTATTTCCTCAGGCCTCCTGAGCCTCTTAGGAACTGATTTCTTGTCTTTACCCCCATTCTTGGAGAGTCCTTTACCGCCTGGGGCCTTGGGGAGGGCAGGGGTTGTTTGTGAGAGGAGTGAACAGCCTGTTTGTCCTGCAGCCTGTCCAGAGAGACTTAATAAAATTGTGTCAATTCAAGTTGCAACAGCTCCACCTGGGACAAGCCCAGTAGCCTTACTGTGTCCAGTCCCAGGCGGCTCTGCTGCGCTTTGGTGCCATTTTTCTGTGGCATGGTTCTGAGGTGCTGAGAAAGCAGCCCGGCGGGAGGCTGTAATTGCAAAGGCCACCCAGTAGGGGCTCCACGCCGGAGAGCATAGGTGGTCCGGGCAGGAGTGCCGATGGCCCTAGTGGCGGTATGCGAAGGGAGCACCTGCAGGAACTACCCCGAACCCACCCCTCTCGGTGCTCCATGCCCACAGGGAAGGGCCTCCGAGGGAGGAGACTTGGCGTAGCGCCGGCAAGATCTTCCCCCCCTTGCTTTTTTTTTTTTTTTTTTTAATAAAGCAGGCTAGAGCCTGAAATAAAAGTAGAAGTTAAAAGAAGACTCGGAGACAAGGTACGCTGAGCAACTCAGAGTCTACCTATACTGTGTGCACAGAGCACACGGATTCCACCTCCTAACTGTAGGGATGCAGAAATTCAACTGGCAAATGGGAGGGACGAACCCCATTGCCAGTGGAATTCTTCAGAATTCTACCTTCTACTGGTGCTGGCAGGGATTCTCCCATGTGCTCCAGGAGAAGGGCGGCATATAAATTTAAATAAAATAAATAAAGCCAAATTCTGTACCCCGATAATTTCAGTCTTTAATTGTGCATGAAGCATATCCACCCAGCTAAAATTATAAGTAGCTTTGAGTGTATGTGGTTAAAAATACTGCAGCATATTCCTCACAAGCTTGCAATGCAATAAAGCAGGAACCCCTGCCTCTACTTGCAAGCCCTCCTGCTCAGATGTGCAGGAGGGAACAGGAGTATTGTGCATTGCAAGCTTGGGGCCCAGTGGGGGCTTGCAGTGCAAGCAGGCAGGCACTTTTTTTCCCCTCCTGTTCAAGTGAGCAGCAGGAACAGGAGCACTGCTGCACTGCAAGCTTGGAAGATAGAATATTTTCACCATATGCCATCAAGAAGTCATTAATTTACTCCAAGGTAAATTAATAATTTTTTAACTAGGAGGGTGAAGTAGTGCTGAATAAGTTGAATTTCTGAATCTGGCAAGTTATTTGTTGTTTTGAATATTCACTGCATCCAAAAGTAGAACTCAAAAAAGGGCAGTTTTCAATAAGAGCTTCTATACAGGATAATGAAATAAGTATTCACTATTCATTATTATATGGATTTTTACTGTTTTATTATTGTAAGCTGTCCTGAGCCCTTGTGGAAAGGGAGGTGTATACATTTGAAAAAAATGAAATAAAAATAAATAATGAAGGCAAATCACTGCCCTGCCATTGAGAAAGAATCAAGTTCTCTCTCAAAAGACAGTATACAACTTGGGACTATTTCTCAGCTTGTACACCCAGTAACTTTAATGGACCAACATAAAACTAGAAAGTCAAAACCAATGTTCTAGTCAGATAATATTCCTGTCAGTCAATCAACAAGCAACATCTATAGGACATAGATGTCCCTCTAACTTCTCCCCCTGCTTTCCCGTGACCCTGCTTGTCCTCCACCCAATCACCATTCAAGTTCTCTTCTGCCCTTCAACAATTTCTCTTCACTCACTAGGTCATTAGGATGCTTGGCTCCATTCTTTAATAAAGTCTTTACCCCTCTCTCCCCAACCAAATGTAGTTCCCTCTACTATAAAACAAGGTCCTCATTCAGGTCCGCTACCTTCTTTGCAAGCCTTCCCTTGCTCCCATCATTTTTGCACAGAATTATGCCTGCTTCTTCAAAGTGCAGGCTGATGAGATCCAGCATAACTTTCCCTATAATGCACCTGATTTTGAAGACCTCTACCCCACAAATCACACCCATGCATCTTCCCCAACTACCTCCCATACCCCCACCCCTAACTCTTTCCCTGTTTTGATTAAGAAATCCTCGAGTATCCCCACGTTTAAGCCACCATACATTGATCTTGCCTCTCCCTGTTATAATCAAGTTTTCCCTTCTCTTCGCTGTACATCCTGCTCTGACCAAGTCTCTCTTTTCCTAATCGAACACACCCCAAAATCTCAACACTGTACCTACTTCCTCTTCCCACTTCTGCTGTGCTATATACAAGCTAGACTTACTCAAGATAATAGCCTTCCATTTATATTGTTCTCTGAAGCTACATAGCTGCTCTAACAGCGAAGAGACTAATTGTGAAATGGTAGAGCACTGCTGCGTTTTGCCCTGACCCCTACTCCATTTTATGCCAGAACTTTTCTATTGCACAGGAAATCTTGCTAGTTAAAGCCAGAATCCATTATTTGTCACTGGCTGAACAGCATTGAGTGGCCAGAAAGGGAAGGGAGCCTTGTACATTATGGAACAATTTATTGCTAACCTGTAAAGCTTTGAGTAGAGCAGCATTTGTGAACTGACCAAGCATGAAGAGGGATTCTAAGTAAGTTTCCTGAAAAAGACAAAGAAAGTGATTTAGGAATCTATGCACCTTCGTCTCACTCAAAGCACCTGAAATGGTCTCCCTTCTCCCCCTCCCACCAAATTCACCATTCTCTGAGTTTTTCTTTTACTCCCAGGCAAAACCAAGGATGTTAAGCCCCCTGGAGTCCGTGTTTGATCCATGTAGCCCCCACTCAGATGTTTAACATGTAGAGCCTAACAAGCAGGCAGCACATGCATGTATTTCATGTGCATGTGGGCAGGCACCACTCAGAGGTTTAGTGGGACAAACCTACGCGGGCAGACGTTCTTTCCCGTTGCGCTCCACCCAACAACCCCACCCTTTGCCAGTATCTTGTCCCATCATGACTCTCAGCCGTGGCAAACTATGAGAAGCAGCCGCCTCAACGGTTTTCTTTCTTCAGGGCTATTATGACTCACCCCTCACAGAGGAGCATAGCTGGATTTACACCTGCCAGCACTTGGTGGCTGAAAGTAGCTTTTTGCTATGCACAGAATGCGGAGTTTACGGAGAAAATTACATGCTTTATTGAGCGCATAGAGTGAAAATTGAAAGCTAAAGTAAAAATTCAAAGTGAAAACAACCAGTCCAAGCAATCGGTTTTTGCATATTTTCAACCCGATTGCTCACATCCACATCTCACAGCACAGTTTACAGCACAGTGACAGCAGCACGTAGTTTTAATGGGGTCTCGCCTGCTGTGGGATTGGAAATCCCTCCCAGTTCACATAAATCCCCAGTCAAACATGTGCCTCTTGTACCCTCTATCTAGCATCTTCAACATTACCAGTCAGGGGTGAAAACATTCCCACTTGTTCAGTGGGTTCACATTCCATGTAACCAGAGCCACTTGTTTCCCTAAAGAGATTCAGCTCCACCATCCAATCAAAACACTCCCAGTGACTCCCAGGGTATCCTCTCACTCTCATCAGGGTAGTGATGAGGAAAAACAGCAGGAAAGGTCTAGCCACCATCAGCTATTTCCTTACTGCTGGCAGCGCACAAACATCCAGAAAAGTGGTCTCAAACTCATCCCACTCTCAACTTGTCCTGGTCTCCCACTCTTCCATGCTGCTGAACTCTGAACTGCAGTAGCATTGAACAGTCCGCTCTCGGTCATGCATACATGGAACCCCATTGTGCACATGTGCCGTCCTATGAGCGCTTAGGCTGCCTCGCAGGATGCATTTGACTGTTTTCTCTGTACATCAAGTTTCACCCAACCATCAGCAAAGGCCTGGGTATCCATCAACCCCTGCAACTTCTTCAGATGCCATGCTCTAGGTGGCACACAGGGAAAAGCCATTTGCAGAGCCCAGAGTCAAATGCAGGACCACGATATGCAGATTTCCTGCAGAAATCCATCTCCCCCCACTGGACTCCCCTGCCCCAGCTCCTCTCTGCACACAATTTCCAGGCTGTACAGACGAGGTGCAGAGCAGGAGATTCCACAGGGGCAGGGGGATAGAGGAAAGCGAGCTGCTCCTGCTTGTGGGCCAGGCTGTGTTGGGTGGGGGGGGGGGGCTGCTGGGCTTGCCTCCCTTCCCAGCCTGGCAATGCAACTCACCCAGTGGCAGCAGCTTCTCCTGGCAGCTCCCTTCTGGCCGCTTCCAGCCCTTCCCAATGGGGCCTCCCAGAGCAGCGAAACCAGATGATGTCATCAGCTGCATCACCTTGAGAGGGCCCATGGGGTGGGTCAGGAAGCATCCAGAAGAAGTCAGCCGAAAAGCCACTGGGAGAAGCTGCTGTCCTCACCACTGCCACTGGGTGAGTTGCTTTGCCAGGCTGGGAAGGGAGGCAAGCTCCAGCAGCCCCGACTAACCAATGCAGCCTGGCCCATGGGCAGAAGCCCTCCTGCTGGTCTCCCTTTCCCCAGCCCAGCCAGTGGCTGGGCTGAGGAGGGAGAGGTTAGCAGCAGCACTCAGGAATCCCGCTGCTGCCACCTGAACTCAAGGAGGCTGGGGTGGGAGACAACTCCCCACGCATCCAACCTAGCCTGGCCCAGCATGGTGAGAGTGGGGGACAGGGACCTGCAGAATTCGACCCTGAGCCTCCCAAACCATAGAATATTTTTTTTTTATTCCATGGAAGAATTGGGGCCCTGGTCATTTGCCTTTTCCTGGCAAACAACCTGCAGCAATAGCTTTCTGTGGTGCTATGACCACTCATGCTCATCACAAGTAAAATTGTTACTTTCAAAAGCTAAGAAAATGAGAGTTGCTTTTAGCCGATGAGCAGCTCTGCTCCCACATACATTCCTTGTGCAGTGACCTTCGCTGCCTTGCAGATTCCCCCAACCTACCCATTTCTTTTTTCTTTTTGATTAAATTTATACAAAAACAAACCCAAGTTTAAGCACTTTCCACCATTCAGCAAAGCATAAATTCTTCATATGAACCTCCCTCCTTCCCACCTTCCCACGCAACTGGCTTTCATTCATTTCCCATTGTCCATTAAACTGAGGAAGGCTTGTAACATGTAGACCAGAAGTTCTTATAGTTCCAGAAGTTGTGTTCCTTGCTGCTCGTTATCCTTCCATGAGTGGTCCCCACTTGCTACGAAAAACATCAATGTCCCTTTTAGTTCTGCTAGCACTTTCTCCATTGTTACGGTCTTCCAAAGTCTGTCCTCCCAATCCCTTCGTAGAGTGCTAGTTTCCCCTTTCCAATTTTTTGCAATTGCATAAAAACCCATCACCAAACATTCCCTTACAATTTGCCAATATTCATGCGTATGCTCTAAGAAGTGTCCTAGTATGGCCACCTGCGGTTTGAATGGTAGATTAACCCGTCACCTTTATTATAACATTCCAAATTCCCCTCCAATACTCAATCATCTTGGGGTAAGCCCAACAATGATGTACTAAATTACCTTGGTTATCGCATCCCCTCCAGCATTTCCCAGTTTCACTCTTATCCCAATGTTCACTGTGTCTGGGGTTATATAATACTGGTAGACTATCTTTCAAATTGTGTCCTGTGTATCTAATGATTTATATTTTTCAAAAATATATCGCCTGGTTTGTAGTTTATCCTTTTCCATTTGAAGATCCCTTTCCCACTTGCTCCATATCTGAAGGGGTTCCTTCACATATAAATTCTGCAGTGCTCTATATACCTTGCTTAGGCCTCCTTTCGCTACTTCATGGTCATATAATATTTTTTCCAACTCTGTGGGCTTACGCTGATATTCCAGCACAACGTTCTTACATGTAAAATAACTTTTTCGTTGCGTGTGCTGGAAGACATCCACTTTCTCTTTCATCTGTGTTTCTAAGTATGTAATGTTCCTAAATCCTACTGGTATGAACAGCTGCTCTACCCTATTAAATCCATGTGTCCGCAGTTGCTTCCTAAGTGCAACCGCTATATTGTTTTCACGCAGCTCTACCCTGTCAATCTTGGAATATGGGGATGTATTTTGTCTAACTTACATCCTTTTCTGAGCTTTCCTCCATACCCTAAGCGCCCCCCACGCAAATGGGTGCTTAATCCACCTATTCTTCTTTCCTACATCCAACACATAGTCTGAGAATGACTCTATCTTCAGGTTCTCCATTTCTATGTCCACCCATCTAGTGTACTTGGGTCTAAAGTACCATTTATTTATCGCTAGCATTTGGGTCGCTGCATGATATTTACGCATGTTCGGCATGCTTAGGCCACCCTTCTTTTTTGGTCTAATAAGCGTGGACCGTGCCACTCTTGACACTTGATTTCTCCAGATCAGGTTCCTGAATATTTTATCTAGTTGAGCAAAAAAGGTCTCAGGGAGGTCTACAGGTAATGCTGACATTTTGTATAAGATTCTTGGTAAGGACATCATTTTAAATAAGTTCCCTCTTCCCAACCACGAACAAGCCAGTCCCTTCCATGTCTGTGCATCCTTTCTAGTTTGTTCCAGCAACTCAGGAAAGTTTTCCTTGTATAGGTTCTGCGGGTATTTAGACAAATTAATCCCTAAGTACTTAAACCCTTTTTCCGTTACCGTGAACAGGGCCATTCCTTTCAAGTGATCTACTCGTTTATTCTCCTGGGCGTAAATCATAGCTACGGATTTGTCTAAATTTATTTTATATCCTGACACCATGCCAAAGGTTTCAATTAGGTGTAACAAGGGTGTCATGGATCTCTCAGGATCAGTCACAAAAAAGAGTGCATCATCAGCATATAATGCAATCTTGTGTTCTTCCCCTCTGACTTTACACTTTATTGACTGGTCTTGTCAGAGTGCACAAACGAACACCTCTAGTACTATGTTAAATAAGAGAGGGGACAATGGACATCCTTGCCTCATTCCTCTTTTGAGTCTAAATTGTTCTGTTGCCTCACCATTAATTAATAATTTGGATTCTGGCCTGTTATATATAGCCTTGATTCCTCTCATACAATCTCCTTCCATTCCCATTCTCTCCAGGGTGTAGAACAGGAATGGGACCTCCACGCAGTCAAAGGCCTTCTCCACATCGGCCGAGACAATCATGGCCTCCATTTTTTTCGCCTCTATCTGTTGTATCAAATTTATCGCCTGCCTGATGTTGTCCGCACCCTGTCGCCTAGGTAGGAACCCCACCTGGTCTGGGTGAATTAATTCCTGAATAACATCCCTCTCAATCTACTGGCCATTATACCCGAAGATCTTAAAGTCCACATTAAGGAGTGATATGGGTCTATAACTCGCTGGTAACTCATGCTTCCTTCCACGTTTTAAAATTAAAGTTGTGTGTGCCTGATAAAACGTTTGGGGCGTTATCTCTGCTTTCAAAATCTCATTATACATCTGTTGTAATGTCGGTGTTATTTGATCTTGAAACATTTTATAAAATTCGGGTGAGAGCCCGTCCAGTCTAGGCGCCTTGTTATTAGGAAGTAATTCAATAGCTTCCATTATTTCTTCTCTCGTTATGACCTATTTACTATTTTCGCCTGCTCTGGGTTTAGTCTTGGGAGTGTCAACTTATTAACAAAATTTTCTATTTTTTTAGGATCTGGTTCCTGGGAAGCATAGAGCTCATGGTAAAATGCGACAAAAGCCTCCTTGATCTCCCTCCCATCATTGGATACTGGATCGTTCCTTTTTTGTACTGCTGTTGTTTTTCTACGTGGGTTCTTTGCCATTTTTGCTAATGCTCTACTCGCTTTATTATTTTCAAAATAAAAGCATTTTATTTTCCTCAGTTGTTGCAGTCTTTTCTGTCTCAACCATGTTAATCTCATTTTTAATTGTGTTATCTACTCAGGGTGCTGCCTTGATGGTTTCACCCTATTTAAGGATTCCAAACTTTACATTTTCCATATAGTTTCCCTAACTCCTCCTCTTTTTTTTTTTTTTACCTTCAATGCTGAGTAGGCCTCTCCAAACTGCTTTCCCCACCTCCAACAATATCCCTGCAGTTCCCACCGAGTCTTTGTTTTCCTGAAAGTATAATTCAATTTTTTCAGCTATTTCTTTCCTGTCCTCGCCCAGTTTAAGTAAAGATTTGTCATATTTCCAATGTGTACCCTGTTGCCCCCTCTGCTCCTGTTTGAGCTGCAATAAAACTGTTACCGCATAATGATCAGAGGGGGCAACCGGTAGGATCTGGCATTCTCTACTACCCTGTAGTGCCTCCTTATCTCCCAGTATACAATCAATTCTGGTATATAAGTTGTGTCTGGCAGAGTAGAATGGGTATTCCCTTTTTTCTGGATTCATTACTCTCTATATGTCAATCATTTGATATCTCTTACACCTTTGTTTTACTTTGACCTGCCATGGTTCCACTTTTTTTACTGCCAGAATGGTCTCTTTCCTCGAGGTGAGTATTTAAGTCCCTCATTAAAATTAGCATACCTTTTACTTTTTTTTTTTTTTTACTTTTTTTTTTAATAAGAGCAAAATGCTGTTGAAGGAAGCTCTTGGTCTGAGTGTTAGGTGCATATAGGGTCGCTATTGAGATTTGCTTCCCCTGCAATGACCCACACAACATAAGAAACTGGCCCTCCTTGTCTCTATGAACCTGGTCTACCACAAAACGACACTGTTCTGTAAAACCTATCATGACTCCCCTTTTCTTCTTCCTTGCACATGAGACATAAACCTCTGGGTACCTTTTTGATTTAAATCTTTTCACATCTTGTTCCAGGAGGTGTGTTTCCTGTAGGCAGAAAACATCTACCCGCTGACCAAGCAACAAATTAAGAACCCTCCTCTATTTTACTGGCGTATTTAACCCTTGAACATTCAGTGTCAAACATTTTAACTACCCCCACCCCCGCCATATTCCTAATTTCCAATTTATTACCGAACCATTCGCCCTTTTCCCATCTGCATATTATTATTCCAGACACGTGCAATTTCCCCCAAAATTCCCTGAACAACAACATCCCCCCTCCCTATCCCAAATATCCCAACTTAAGCCCCCTGCCCCTTTTCCACAAAGGCAGCTTTCATGGGGGACTAAGCTGCCAGTTTGAAAAGAACACAAGGTAAAATCCCCTGGTGTCAGCACACCCGGCTCCCCCAACCCCACACTTTGGTTCCTTGACTTGGCCATGAGAGATCCCACCCCCCACAACTGGTGTTGACATTACTTGTACATACCTTCCTGCAATTTTGATAGATGAGCAATCCTAGTAGTCCAGCTAATTGTTCATCGATATGTCCTGTCTATTATCCACATGAGCTTTATGCTTGAGTATAAAACACTCTAAGTCTTCTTTAGTTTTGAACTCGCCTCCTACCATCCCATATGAGCGCCATCTTAGCTGGGAAAAGGAGATGGGGGGGGCCGCCTTTATCTCCCTCAGTGTCCCGAAATATTTACTCCAGCCCCTCCTCCATGGTCTCGGATGCGTAGTCTGGGGTGATTATGATCTGTTTACCCTCATACTGAAGCCTTGTTGCCTTTCTAGCCAATGCTAGAATTTCTTCCTTTTCAGAATACCTCAAGAAATTAACAATGATTAGCCTAGGGAGGTTGCCCTCTTTGGGTTTTGCCCTGAGGCCGATGGGCTCTTTCCATCTCTGCAGACCAGAAATGCTGTGTGTCAGGGAAGTTTTCTTTTATTATTTGTATAATCAAGTATTTTATGCCCCCTTGCCCAACTCCCTCCGGCACCACAAAAAATCGGAGGTGGTTCCTCCTGGACCTATTCTCAAGGTCTTCAATCTTGTTCTTACTATTATTTATGGCTTCTTTACAATTTTTCCCTTGTTCCGCTGACCCCACCATCTGCTCCTCCACCGCTAAAATTGTGTCCTCCACTGATCCAGTCCTCGTGACTAACTCCTCCAGCTTGTTATTTCCTTTGTCAACAGAACTCTACAGTTTATTCATTTGGTTTGCGAGCCCGTCCCTTGCTTTTTGCGCTGTTCCCAGCTTCTTCTTCATATCCTCCTTAAATTCAGCTAAGAAGGTGGCTATTTGTTTTATTGGGTCCTCCCCTCTGCCTTCCCCTAGTCATGGCGGGAACCGCCATTTTCTCCGCACCTTTTTGTGCCTCCTGATCAGGCCACTCCGAGCCCACCAACCTCGCAAACAGCTCCAATGTGCTCCATCAGGTAGGGGTTTGCTCCCCTTGCTTCTGCCACTCATCCCACTTATTTTTGGAGATCTCACCGCTTGTTCTTGTGGTGTGCGCCTTTTTGTGCGGCGGTCGGGTTGGAGCTCCACGACACACGTGCAGCCGCTAGCCATGCACGCGCAGTCCCCCCCGCAACCTACCCATTTCTTAACATTCAGTGATCCTCTCACCCCAATTAAAAATGCCATGCTTCCATGTACTAACAAGCTGTAACATGTTTACATGACTTCATGTGTGCACTGACATGAATTAGCAGCACCAGTGCAACACACAAGCACATCCAGCTTTGCAAAAACTTTTTTGAGTATAGTAGCCAATAGCTGAATTCAGTCAGTCCTGTAATGACAAATAGCCAATAGTGGCCAGTACTTGCTCACGTGCAGCATGTGACCAGTTGTAGGTAGGCAGCCGCCCAGCTATGTAAACTTTTCAAACATTTGGCACATTGCAGATTTCATGGATGTGTGCAACGCAGCCATGGATCCAGAGAACTTTGGGGTGCTCAATATCACACTCCAAGTCTTCAATACAGTTGCCTCCAAGTCTTCATGCAGGTTCTGGAGGGGCCCTGCCTGCCCACTGAAGACCTGGCTTACGAAAGCCTATAGAATTGCCCACACGCCAGAGCAAAAACACTTCAACAGGCAGCTCAGCATCACACATACAGTTTTGGAGGGGGCTTTTGAAGCAATGCTGGAGGGCAGTTGCAGTCAGGATCTATTTCCAGCTGGAGACAGCTCCTCTGCTAACCACTGCCACCTGTGTTCACATCATATGCAATACTGGAATTGTCAGGTGGGAGACCCCTATCCCCCAGTTAGCTCTGGCAAGCCAGTGTCCATTCTGGGACCAGCTGAACAGAGCAGAGCAGCACATAGACAGAGATCCGGGATGCCTTGTGCCACTACATAACATTGCTGCCGCCAACACCTAGCTTTAAGTTTACTGACCATAAAAAAGCCTTAGAATGTGCAATAAAGCTTTTTAAATTGTTTCCAGTGTGTCATTGGGGCTAATTCCAAGCCCCATGGACTGGCGCGCACACATAAGCGTGAGAGTCCCTGGCACAGGGCCTACAGCATGTATCCACCCACTTCTGGCCACTGGAGAAGGCGCAGCCATACAGACAGGATGTCACAATGGCTCCATCCACACAGAGAATCTGTCCAGCAACTCGTAGTAAGGAGATGTTTGCCTCCCACTGCTGGAGGTTAAGTTGTTGTCCTGATCTCCTTGTACCCCCTGTGCAAGTCTGCTGCCAGCACTGGTTCGTGTCCCTGCTGTATCCCTGGAGTGCCATTTGTGCTGAGATCTTCTGGAACACCACCTTGTTCTGACAGCACTTCTCCAGGGAATATTGTACATTCTGCTCCCTCGATAGAGCAATGAAGGCCTTGGTCTCCTCCTTGTTCCAGGGAATACATCTCTGGAACACCAGAGGCAGCAGTGGTTGTGCTGCAGCTCTGTTGGATCCTTTGGGGCTGACCCTGGTTTCCCTGTCCTGGGGGTTGTGGCCACTCGGCTGCCTGTCTTGGCTTCTTCTGTCCCCCTTTGGCCCCGTCTTGATGCCCCCCTTTCCCTGTGGTCTCTTGGGCCAGGGTCCATCCCCTTGGCTGTTGCCCTGGTGCCTTGTCCCCTCCCTGCCTTTCTGGTGGTCTCCCCCTTCACCTACATGCATCTGTGGGGTTGGTGTTCGAGGAGCTGCAGCGGGTTTGCTGGTGGTTGGTGTGTTCTGGGGTCCNGGGGGGGGGGGGGGAAGACAGACATCAATAAATGAAAGCATTTATCATGCAGCTGTGTAAATGCAGACACACACCCCCGGTGCATTAACTTACCATAGTTAACTGACTCTCATTCTGAGCCATGGCCATAGCGATGGAACATCTGTGGAAGTAGCTCCTTAAAATGTAATGGCTCATGAAGAGCAAATGTCAGGCACATGTTGCAAACCTGGACAGGCAGGAACAACATGTTTGAATTTGGTACATGTTGGGCTTTTAAGGCAGACGTAGAGCGAGATCAGACAGAGAGACAGACACAGGAAGTAGTCATTCCTCGGAATGTTCTAGGCTTTTCAACCGCAACTCTATGGTGCTGGGAGACCTGCACACGTGCATGGCTGCATGCAACCTGACAGGATGCTGACACATGGGCGCACTTACCTGCACGGCGGACTCAGCAGGCTTCAAGATCCCACCATGGGGACAAACACCTAATAAACGCACAGGTGGACACCCACCTGGTGTAGGCTAATGTCTCATTTGTTAACACCCCAATTGGAAACTTAAGTTATAATATGTTGTCTTTCAGCTAGAGATTAAGGGTTAGCAGTCAATAATTAAAAAACAAACCACAACATATCTACCTCCTTATGCAAATAAGTTTATGTATGAGGAAAGACTCACGGTTATTTATTTTATTTTTATTTGTTTTATTTCAAGAAACTTTTACTCCGCTCCCTCCTGCCCACATGGCAGCTCGGGGCGGCTCACAATCAAGATAGTACAATATAAAAACAGTTTAAACATTTAATACACATAGATAAAATGTATAGAACTACCAGGAGTGGAACCAATTCTCCTGCCCCTACGCAATCCTTCCCACCCTACCCGTCTCCTTCCTCAAATGCCTGGCAGGACAGCTAGGTCTTGCACTGTCTCCGGAAAGAGGGGAGGTCTGGGGCTAGGCAGTCCTCTGTCAGGAGGGAATTCCACAGCCTAGGAGTGGCCACCAAGAACACCCTCCCCATCGTCGCCACCTGAGAGACCTTGAGTCAGGCATCCCTGGCCAACCGCAGGGGCGCACCACGGCCTGGGACGTGAGACAGTCCCGCAGGTAAGTGGGGCCCAAGCTGTTTAGGGCTTTATAGGTGAACACCTTGACTCAAGCCCAGAAGACAATAGGCAGCCAGTGCGGAGAACGGAGCACCAGTGTAATGTGCTCACGACAACCTGCCCCCGTAAGAAGATGAGCATTCTGCACCAGCTGCAATCTCTGGACCGTCACCAAAGTAGCCCTATGTAGAGTGTGTTGCAATAGTCCAGTCTAGAGGTGATGAAGACATAGATAGGAAAATTGGGCACTTACCTCCTGAATTTTCCTTCTACTGGGGGTCCTCCTGGATGGCCAGCTAGTACAGTAGGGGTAGATCCCGCCATCAACCAGTAGGAGGCAGACATAACGATTTTTGCACAGAGTGTCCCAGGAATCTTCCTTACTCCAGCATATTACAGCCTTCTAAACTATCATATAACATCCTACTAACGATAAAACTAAACAGAGTCAATGTGAGTTCTGTTAGAACAATAACAATAGTGCCTTCCTCCTTTGCACTTCCTATTTTTTTATTTTTTTTTTAAAAAACAGTCTAGGCAACCGTCAACCCAGCATTATAAGAAACCCTTTAGGTAAATGAATTTCAGAATCTGTCCTCCCAGAATTTCTCTTCATTCCTGGTGGGTCTGGCCATCCAGGAGGACCCCCAGTAGAAGGAAAATTCAGTTGGTAAGTGCCCAATTTTCCTTTCTCCCTGGGGGTCCTCCTGGATGGCCAGCTAGTACAGTAGGAACTTTCCCAAGCGGTGTCCCTCAAATTTTATCTGATCTCCAAGAGAAAGGGTAGGGCTACATGAAGAGACCCCTAAGCTGCTCCCAGTTATGTTTACAGAACAGCCTGTAACACCCTTCTCCCAAAGGCTGCTTCAGCTGATTCATGTAAAGGAATTTTATAATGCCTCGTGAAAGAGTGTAACGAGGACCAAGTTGTCGCCTTACATATTTCTCCATAAGAGGCTGCATTCCTAAAAGCCTGCGTTGTTGCTGCCCCTCTTAAGGAGTGGGCAAAGATCCCTTCGGGGGAACTCTCCCCCAAGCTCTATACGCTCTTTTATGCATAGGGTTATCCAACGAGCTATCACTGCCTTGAAAGCTTTCTTCCCTTTGTTATGTACCCCATACGATACAGGACTGCAGACTGTCGGAAACGAGCTGTATGTTTCAAGTAAATCTTAAGCGTCCTGGTGACGTCCAGGGTGTGCCAAATCTTCTCCTGAGAATGAGAGGGATTTGGGCAAAAAGATGGTAGAATTATTTCTTGGTCCCTATGAAAAAGGGAATTCACCTTGGGGAGAAAAGACGGGTCAAGTTTGAGGGAAACGGAAGACTCCCTGAACGAACAGAGATGTGGCTCTATAGACAGAGCCCCCAGTTCTGAAATCCTCCGAGCTGATTTAATGCCTATCAAAAAAGCTATTTTCAACGATAGATAAAACAGTAATACCTCCTCCAGAGGCTCGAATGGGTGCTAGTAAACGCCTTTAGTAGTAGATTTAAGTCCCAAAATGGGAAACGATGACTAACAGGAGGAGAAATAATTCTGGCTGCTCTGAGGAAACTGATAATGTGAGGGTGCCTAGAAATCTTTTCAACCCTCACTGTTCCTTATTCTCGCTGCCATAGTATTTCCAATTAAGGAGGCAGCTCGCCTGCTTCCTACTAGCTTGAAGGCAGACAAACTGGAATATGCTGGAGTAAGGAAAATCCCTGAGACACCGTGTGCAAAAATCGTTATGTCTGCCTCCTACTGGTTGATGGCAGGATCTACCCCTACTGTACTAGCTGACCTTCCAGGAGGACCCCCAGGGAGAAGATGATGACCAGGTCAGAGTCTGAAACATACAGCTGCAGTCGCCACACCAGATATAACTGGTGAAAAGCGCTCCTCCCCACAGCCGCCACCTGGAAATACAGGCAGAGCTGTAAATCGAGAAGGACCCCCAGACTATGGACTTAGGAAGCTAAAGGGGGGCAGACCCCATCAATAACAGGGGCTACTACCCCCTCAGCCCTACCCACCAGCATCACCTCCGTCTTGTTGGGATTCAGCTTCAGACGGCTTGCCCTCATCCAATCCCCCACAGCCACCAGACACCGGGTAAGCACCGAGACTGCCGGGTCTGGGTCTACAGATAAAGAGAGGTAAAGCAGGGTATCATCAGCGTACTGATGACATCGTACGCCGAACCCTCTCACGACCTCCCCAAGGGCTACACGTTGAACAACAGAGGGGACAGAACAGAACCCTGTGGGATTCCAAACGTGAGATTCCGGGGAGATGATGAACACTCCTCTAGGACCACCTGCTGAGTTCCCCCAGCAAGGAAAGAGCAAAACCATTCAGGAACAACTCCACCCACACCCACCCGGTCCCGCAGTTGGTTCACCAACATCTCATGGTCAACAGTATCAAATGCTGCTGACAGATCTAACAGAATCAAAAGGGATGATCTACCCTGATCCAATTTACGGCGCAGGTAGTTGAACAAAGCCACAAGCGCAGTTTCAGTGCCAAACCCAGGGAAAAAGCCAGACTACGAAGGATCAAGAAAACTGACCCGATCCAGATGTCCCTGAAGCTGCTGGGTCACCACCCATTCAATAACCTTCCCTAAAAAGGAAAGGTTAGGAGACTGGTCGATAGCTGGCCAGGGAGTCAATGTCAAGAGAACGTTTCTTGAAAAGAGGCTGCACCACCGTCCCTTTAAGACGGCCCAGCACTCTGCCCTCCCTAAGGGAGGCACTAACAACCCCGGCCAGCAACAGCCCAAACATCTCCCGGCAGGCCTCGACCAGCCATGACAGGCATGGAATTCACAACAAGTGGCCCTGACTGTCCCAAGGGCATCTGCCACCTCAGCGGGCAACATCCACTGAAACTGATCCCACAAAACTGAGAAGGTAGGGTCTCCATTACCTCAGGTTCTCCCATTAGTACAACTGTGGCATCGAAGTTGTGGTGGATCCGGGCGATTTTATCCATGAAGAAGTCAACAAACATGTCCCAGCGAGCACTGGAAGATTCCAGTTCCAGGCAGAGGGAGGCCAGACTGACCAGCCCCTGCACCACCCAGAAAAGCTCAGCTGGACGTGACTTTGCGGATGCTAGGAGGGCAGTAAAGAACAGTTAAAAGCACTGATGCAGAGTGGATAAAATGGCTCCAGAATCCTAGGATCAGAAAAGTAAAGGGTGCTGCAGGGTACAATTATGATCAGAAGAGAAGGAAAGCTTGATCACAGCAATCATAAGACACTAATACTGAACTATGCGAGAACACTTCTGGAAGAAGAGGAAACAGTCAACCAAGTCTCTATCACAAGGTGGAATAATTTAGTATCTCCAAGTGCAGAGCTACTATTCTTTTCCTGACAAGCTATCAATATATAAGAGATTTGCATACTGAACACATTTAACAATACAGTAATTGCATGAAATTCTCCACTCTGAACAACTAGTGGGGGTCGGAATGCAGGGATTTACATAATCACTATATTATTTCAAGTGTACTGCAACTATGCAATCTGTTTGTTTTTATCTATTACTTTACCCCATTCTCATTGACTGACTTAGGATTTGAGTTAATTGCTAGCAACAAACATTGACTCACATTCTCACTCCCTTTTGCAAATGTTGAAAATTCTAAGTTTAAATGAGAACTGATAAAAACAGCCAGACAAGAATGTAAAACCATTTTAAAAATCTCTTAACTCAGGTTAACAAAATGTGGGGAAATAACAGGATTCCATGCTTCAGGGTTTAAAGCAAGTTGTAATTATTAGGGGTTGGAACAAAATATTTATGGTGGCAGAAGAAAAGAATGGTTATTTCATGTGTGCCTACTGGTATAGGTTTGTTGTTTTGTTTTTAAAAGGCAAAAAACTTTCCTCTGAAGCATTTGTTCCCTGACACTACACAGAACACTGTCCTAAATGAAAATAGCAGTGAAAACAAACATATTAGCACACATTAGCCTGCACCCACCACACGTTAACCTGTTCGTTTTTTAGGTGACTGCCAGATGTTAGCCCACACCCGCCACGCGGCCACCAACCAAACACAGCATTTAAGGAGATTGCCAGCCCATTGTGTGGGTTAATCCATGCTAATGGGTGCCCAGGTGTTGTCCACGGCACTTTTGTTAGGTTCACCTGAAGCCTCACTCACATCCAGGACCAACAGTACCATAGAGTTGCATCTAGCACACCTGGCCAGCTCAGTCTCCTCTTTTTGACAGCAACAGCTAACGAGAGCAAGCGGGAGGCACATTCAGCCTGGGGAAAAGAAGATCACTAGTGAGGCCACCCAGCTGACAGGCGGGCTTGTGTGGAGGGAGATTGCTAGTGTCACTGTACAGCGGCTGCTGCAAGCACATGGAATGCGGGCAGGAGGCTGTCCGTATGTTCTGGAGATGCTAAACATGCGCGTGGTGGCTGCATGGACCAAACACGATCTCTAGCAGGCTAATTGCTCATCTGTTTTCACCCTAGATCTCAACCAATCTTGCAGTTCTTATACCTCCATCTTATTTTCAAGAGCTTTGGAACACAGCTCATTCCTGAGATACTATTTGTTCCCTGTTTTACAGGAAGACTTTGATGTAACTATAGCTGCACTTCTGTGCAGCGACAAAGTTGTTTGCACGCACTGACACAAAAAATGGAAAGGAAGGTAGATGATACGCAGACAAGGCTGTTTCTAGTTTCTATTTTGTTGTTCACCCACCCTTGGGTCCTGGTCATCTCTAATGGTCACTTCTTCTGCTGGCAAAGGCTGCACAAAAACTTGGTTCCACTGGCCTGCAACATTACTGAAAAACAGCATTTCTAGTTAGCCATGAATACTAGTCATATTTAACACAAATCCTTCTGGCAACCCTACTGTGAAGTCATTAATTATATTTTCCACCAATGATCAGAGCGATATCCTCATGTCAAAAAACTGAATAATTTTAGGTCACCTATTACATGGATGGTAGTAATTGGACATAAGTATTACCATCTTCTCATTTCTTCTCAATCAAATATACACCTTTTGTGGCATGGTATGTGTTGCAATTAACTGTGCACCTCCTTATCTCACACTGTTCATTCTTTCTATATATGCAGAACCACCCAGTCAGAAAAGGAAGATTAGGGAGCATCCTCCCTACGTGCATCCCAGCAGAAGTTTTTGCTGCCTCCTAATGGTCGTTGAGGAGATCGCTCCCTACGTCCGAATGACCAGACGAGGGGGCATAGAATAGGCGCTTACCTCGTGAATTTTCCTTCTACGGCAGGTCATCCTGGACAGCTCTCTACACGGAGGAGAGATCCTCATCTCGACCAGCAGGAGGCACACTTCAGGTTTTTTTGAGCATGTGGGGTGGGGGAGCTGATCCTTAGCTCTCCCAATTGGGATCAAAGTGTCTTAACTGCCCTTAAATTCAATGAAAGCTACACACAACGACCTAGAACTGCTGTATCCAAGTATGCGAACCTACACACACACACACTCCTAAAACGCTCCTGTTCCTTATCCGAGTACAACCCAACTAAGAGCTACAGGGAGGTAGCTGACCATCCAGGACTCCCTGTAGAACGGAAATTCACAAGATAAATGTTCAATTTTCCTTTCTCCCAGGGGGTCCTCCTGGAAAGCCAGCTCTGTACACCAAGGACGTTCCAAAGCAGTGTCACCGAGCATAACTCAAAGGTGGAGTGCGAGGAAAACTAGAAAAAACCCAGGCCACTCAATAAATTTAGGACCGGTGGAGTAGAACACTGAACAGCCTCCTGTCAAAGATCACCTCGGTGGACTCCTGCATATGAATTTTGTAATGCTTGATGAACATGTGAATCTAGGACCAAGTGGCCGCTCAACAATCTCCTCGTAAGGAGCCTGGGCTCTGAAAGTCTATGAGATGGCAGCCCTCCCGCCCCATAAGGGAATGAGCAGAAAGTGACTGTGACAGATCTCAATTCTCTGCCCTGTAGGGTTCAGCTATATAACGCGGGATTCATTACAAAAATCACTGTTTTAGAAGCCCCGAGTCCTTTCTTAGCCAGTTGATAGTAGGGATGGCAATTTCAGGCATGGATTAATCCGTAGTCAACAGAAATTGGCTGTTATGGATTGATCTGTACCAATCCATAACAGCTATCCAAACAAATTATGGATCTGCTGTTAGGGATCCAGGTTCCCCCCCAGCCCCCGGTGCCCTGGTATAGTACTTACCGACCTCAGGGTGAGCTTGATTGCAGGTCTGGTGGGTTGCAGCTTGATTGAAGGTCCTGGGGGGGGGGGTCCTCCTCTTGGCCACTGTGGCCATTGTGCGCATGCAGAAGCCTTTTTGCAAGNCCTCTTGGCCACTGTGGCCATTGTGCGCATGCAGAAGCCTTTTTGCAAGATGGCACCAGCAGTGTCAGCGCCATTTTGCAAAGGGCAACTTTTCTGCGCATGCACACTTGGGTCATTCACACATGTGCAGAAAAGCTCCCTGGCTGCGCATGTGCAGAATGGCCCCAGTGGTCATTTTGCACATGTGTGCTGAGGAGCAGGGCCTCCACAGAACACCGCAATGAGAGAGCCTGCCGGGGAGACTCCTCCACACAGGACCACCCCCCCCACCCCAGGTCCTTCAATCAAGCTGTAGCCCACCAGACCTGCAATCAAGCTCACCCTGAGTCCAGTAAGTACTATACCAGAGCCCATGGGGGGAAGAAGAGAGATGAGTCAGGGCAGGGGGCAACAGGGTTTGTTTGTTTTTTATTTAATTATAGATCCGTACCATACTGTACCTGTAATTAAATCTGGAAAAAAAGACAAAACCGTACCCTTAATAAATGGTACCCATAGTTTGGTGCAGGTTGTCCTCGCTAGTTGACAGCTCACAAAGAGAGAGGAAGAACATCTAACTGGGGCAGTTCTGTCCACATACAACTTGAGAGCCTTACACACATCAAGTTTGAACCAGATTTTTCCCTGGGGATGGGAGGGACTGGAACAGAAAAAAGGAAGAATTATCTCCTGTGTCCTGTGAAGAGTCGTATTTACTTTAGGCCAAAGCACAGGTCCAGCCTGAGGACGACTGAACTCTCTGTGAAAATACAAAAAGCCGGTTCTATGGAAAGAGTACCTAACTCTGACACTCTTCTAGCTGAAGTAATGCCTACAAGAAAAGCAACTTTCAAGGAAAGAAAATATGAGATATCTTTCAGAGGCTCAAAGGGAGTCTTCAATAAGGCCTGTAATACTAAATTAAGGTCCCAAGAGGAAAAAATGGTGAATGACTGGAAGGGTGATCATCCTGGCCATTCTCAGGAAGTGCTTAACATGGGGTTGAGTGGTAAATCTTAGTGCCCCAAACACAACTAAGGACACTGTCTAGGGTCGCCACCTGCCTCATCAGGGTGTTAGGCTTCAACCCCTTATTCGGACCCTCCTGAACGATCTCCAGCACCCCTTATTCGGACCCTCCTGAACGATCTCCAGCACCATCCTAATCTTTGCCTTGAGGGGCTGAACCGATTTTGTCTCACACCACTGAGAAAATACCCTCCAGGTACACTAATAAGTGCCTCATGGACAGCCTCCTAGACTGCAGGAGGGTGTTGAGGACTGTGTTGGAGTAGCCTAAATTTTCTCAGTGCCCTGAACTATCTCCACACTGTCAGTCGGAGAAGTCCTGGGTTCTCAGAGGATCGGTCCCTGGGTAAGGAGATCGTGTGACGGGGCAGGCGAAGGGGTGGCTCCATTTTGAGCTGATGCAGGTCTGCGAACCACATCCTCCCCAGCCAGAAAGGGGTCACCAGGATCATGCGTACCCTTCTCTCACCACAGTTTGCTGATCATCCTGATTAACAGGAAGGCGTATACCAAACCCCTTCGCCACTTCTGGTTGAGGACGTTGCGGACCATTGTTCGCTCCTCGTGAAAACGGGACATGTCCGCTCCCACCTTGGTACTGTCTCGGGTGGTAAATAGATGTATTATTAGGTGCACAAAAGTGGTGGGTATGAGAGCGAAGGCTTCTTCATTGACAGACCATTCTACTGGTTCCACTGGCGACCTGCTCAGCCAATCGGCTTGGACAATCGTCTTGCCTTGGATGAGGAGCTCCCGTAGAGGGGCTTGTTTGATTTCCGCCCATTTTAGGAGTAGGGAGGCCTGTTAGTGAAGAGACTGATCGAGAGCCCCCTTGATGGTTCACACAGACCTTGGTGGTTATGTTGTCTGTGTAGACAAGGACATTTTGATTCTGCACTTCTATTGCAAAGGCCAGCAGCACTAGGTAAATCGCCCTTCAGCTCCAGCTGGTTAATGCTGTGCTGTTGTTGCTGAGCAGACCAGGACCCCTGGGCTGTCCTTTGATTGAGATGAGCCCCCCAGCCTGACAGCTGTCATCAAGGGCAATCTGGTGGGGTCAGCCAGGAATGCCCCCCATTTGAAGCATCCCTCGACGATCCATTGCAGAGTGTTCTTTACTTTCAGAAGTACCTGTACCCACAGGAGGAGGCTTTTCACTGGTTGGGCTTGGTGCAGGCGAAGGAGGGCTTGGAGGGGCCTCACATGGGACCTAGTCCATCGCAGGTGCTGTGTACAAAAAATCATTAGTCCCTGGAGGCTCGCTAAGGTCTTTAACTGGGGCTGGGCCTTGTCCCTGGTCCAGGAAATCAAGAGATATAATTTGTCCTGCCTCTGGCCCATTAAAACACATTGTAGAATTGTGTGTCTAGGGTCACACCTAGGTGTTCTAGCTTCTGTGTGGGGATTAAACATCTCTTTTTGAATTTTATAACAAACCCGTGTGCCTGCAGATACTCTACTGTCCTAGCCAGAACCCTCAGGAGTACCTACAGAGGATGTCATCTAGATAGGGGTGAAGGTGAATGCCCTCTGAGCAGAGGTTTGCAATGAGTGGGATCAATAGCTTTGTGGAGGTTCTCGCTGACATAGCCACTCCAAAGGGGAGGGTTTGGGCTCTGTACTGCTAAGTGTTGGTTCGCGTAACTGAAGCGCAGCCACCTCCGGTTACTCAGTCCAATTGGCACGTGAAGACAGGCCTCTTTCAGATGCAATGTCGTCAGCCATTCCCTCTGCACCAAGGCAAGATATATGGACTGGAGGGTTTCCATCCTGAACTTTTCTACTCTTATGAAGTGATTGAGCTTTTTTAGGTCTAGACTTGTCCTCCCATTTTCAGATTTTTTGGGTACCAGGAACAGTAAAGACCCGATACCCTTTCCTCTATTGGTACTGGTTCTATGGTGCTGATCCCTCCGCAGTCGCAATCTCTTGCAGCATTGCCTCATGTTTTCCTGGTTTCTTTGACACTGGGGTGACAAAAAAGGAGGCCAAGGGGAAATGGCAAAACTCTGTTGCATACCTTGACCTTATCGTTTCCAGGAGCCACGTATCTAAAGCTACATCTTCCCATATGCTTGCGAAGAGGTGCAACTTTCCCTCTAGGCCCATGGGTTTCCCCAGCGAGCGATCTCAAACAGTCAGACATCTGATTTGGAATGTTCCAGGCCTGTCCTTGGGATGGAGGGGACCTCCTGTACCTCTGTGTCAAACCCAGCATGATCTACCCCTGGGTTAGCTTCCCCTGCTTGTGGAATAGGATTTTCTGGAACCTCCAGTCAAGTAGCTCTCTGAGCTGAAGGAGGCAAAAGGACCTTCTCGGGTTATTAAAACTCTGCAAAGTCTGTTTCTTTGGACTTGTCAGAAGCATCCGCAAAGACCTTGTCCAAACTTACTCTGAACAGTTTGGAACCCTGGAATAGACCTGCCACTAACATGGTCTTAGCTGTAGCATTTCCCTTCCAGGATCTTAACCACAGCCGTCTGCATGATGTGGCGTTCAATGCAGCCGCCCTGGATGCTCAGCAGAGTATGTCCATAGATGAGTCAGATATAAAGGAGTCTACCAGCTGTATTCTGGTAGCTAGAACCCTAGTCATCTTAATGGAGATGTATAGGGCTTTGCTCCTCTTTATCCATTTCATGAGCATTCAGAAGAAGAAAGATGGGAGGGTAGCCATTTTAATTACTGTCAAGATCTCCTCAAAGCTCCTCATAAGGCTCACCTCTATCCCCTTATCTGTCTAGTCCCTAGGGAAAGTCCCCTTTTGTAGGAAAACTGACTTCCTATCGAGGAATGCTGCCACTTCATCTACCTTTGCAGTGGCTAGCATCAACTACTTGTTCTTAGTGAACTAGTATAATGAATAAGGTTCAGAAGTCATCTTAAAAGCCCTGGTTGAATGTGGTCACTCTGCTCTGATTATTCCCCCAAACACTTCATCCAGCATCATCTCCCCTCTCTCTATTCTGGGGTCTCAGGGTATATTCTGTCAGATTCCTCCCCCAAAGATTAAGTGGATTCCATCTTTGCTTTCTTTTCCTTAAGAGTCAGTGCTCTCTGTACCCAACTGTGCATCTGTTCCATATATTTGATAAACTATTCATCAGGATCTTTGGGTGGACTCAAGAGGTGCTTGGCCCTCTTCCAGGGGAGAAGCCCTCGTCACCAGAGGCCCCTGCCCCCAACTTCTCCAAGAATAGCCCTTCAACTAATTCTTCCTCCTTCTCAGTCAGGGGATCAGGAAGGGACAGTTTCCTTTTGAGGAGATATTTGCCTTGGGGGGGCTGATGGGGAGGGGATGTCTGGTCCCAAGGACAGATCCACCTCCTTGACTGATGGATCCCCCTCATGTGCCGCCTCAGAGTCTGTCCCAGACATTTCAGAAGATGTTAGAGGGTCCCGATGCCTTTCAGACTTTTGGGGGGCAAGCCACTTCTCTTTCCCTGCCACCTTGGAGTCACCCTTGAAGGGGGGCTTCTTTCCCTTCCCATCTTCCCCAGTGGGGAGGAGGCACTTATGCTTATGACGCTCGAGGTCCCATAGTAATAAAAAGATTTCTTTCAAAACCTCCATATGGGGGTTCCTATGGGGATCGCATCACGGAGGGACCTTACAGGTTCAGAGTCTTCATCTCATTCCTCACCGTGGGTCCTCCTGGAGGCCGCCATCTTGTTTTGGCATAAAACTGCTCCTGGTGGCTTGCAGCCTGTCCCACACCATGGTGGCTGCCCTGGTGCCGGCCCCTAGATCTGGCTGCAGCTGGCAAACCACCCCAGGCGGTTAGAGGCTTTCCCTTGCCACAGTTGAATACACAGTGTTGGATGGTTTGCGCCTCGCACTAGGGCAGGGGGCTCCTAGGCAGACTCCTGGAGCAAGAAGGAGCAACCATCAGGGGGGCTATTCTGCACCCGCTCTTCCCAGCTCTTGAACTGGCTGGAACCAGAGCCTGGGATAAGGGGTCCCCCCCCCCTCTCATGGGAGAATATAGGGCAAACAGGGAGGGCATCCAGTGTCACCCAGCACTGCAAAATCTAACCCTATGGGGCAAAGGACCAGAAGTCCATGTCCTGCTTGTCTGGAGGCAAACTATCAACTGGGAGAGCGAGGGGTCAAATCCCCTCTGTGCATGCTCCAAAAAAGTTGAAGTCTGCCTCCTGCTGGTCAAGGTGGGATGTAACCCCAGTGTATGGAGCTGGCCATCCAGGACCACCCCTGGGAGAATGTGACGCTCTCAAGTTCAGTGAATTTGCAATTGATTCCAACTCATTTTCCCCATGAACTTAAGCTGGTTTGTCAGTACAGGTACCATTTCTGGTTGTCCATCTTACTATGGACAATAATAATATTTTATTTGCAAGCGCTCTATAATACACAGAAGAATAAATTAATCCTACCCCAAATGAGTAGACACGCAGAACTTTGTTAAACTGGGAGGAAGAAGTTGTCAGTGACACCAAAATCCACTCATATATTGACAGAAGATTGCACTTGTGCTAAATGCATATTAATTATTACTATTATATAAATATATCACACCAGCTTTAGGTGTGGGGGGGAGGTTTACATAGCATAAAGAATAATGCATAAGGGTTCCACAACTTCAAAAAGTTTTAAAGCCACTGTGTAGGGTATTACAGAAACTACAAAACTTACTGAAAATCTCTTGGAAAACTGTACAATAGGAAAAGTAACAAGACTAGAAATGTGTTATTTCATTAAGACTGATCCAACAATTGCCTCTACCCCAGTAACAAAATATATAAAAAACTCACTGCTCAAAGTTGATGTATTTCACAATAGTCTGGTTTTCATCATCATGCCAGAGTGCCCAGATTTCAGCAGTTGTTAAGGCAAAGTCAACAAGTGTCTCCTAAACAAAAAAAATAGCACGTAAGCTTTAACAGAACCTTAAAAATAGCAAATTTAATCTTCAATGGGATCAACTGAAGAACCCAAAATTAATAGTGCTCTTTTGTGATATTCAAAGGAGCAAGTGAGATCTTGTTTTGGCAACCCACCTGAGAAGTGAACAGAGAGGATATGTGGTCAAGACTATAGCGGTGACTCTCCGTGCTCACCAGCTGGAAAACACAGAACTGCAAGACAACACAAAAATGAATCTTCTCTAGCTATCAACTTTCTACATAAAATAAAGATCAACAACAACAAAATCAAGATTTTGCAGATATTCAACGTCCATTCTTATTTTCTGGCTGCCTGTCACGGTAGGGGTGTGACTAGGCCCCCACGTCATTTTCGTTATTCAAAAACGTCGTTTTCGTTACTATTAACGACAATGTCATTTTCGTTATCATTTTTGTTATCGGTATCGATATCGTTATTGATATCAGTACTGTTTCAAATGAAGATTTTATTTTTGGTATCGTTATTGATTCCCATGCACAACTAATATTTATCTAAATCTAAGGGAAACACGGGAATGGAAAAGGAAAACTATTATCTAATCGATTATCTATATAATTATTCTAATCTAATCTATATGTCTATAATATATAACTACATAGAATCTATACTACCTAGCTATATATAATGCGCAGGGAAAGGGAGAAGGTAAAATGTAGAGTATGAGGAAGGGAAGTTATTGGTGGTAATACCTAATAAATAAATAAATAATACGAGGGCTAAGGAGGAATTTTTTTTATGTGCAACCACCACAGTTCTGTAAATGCAACCTGACAAGCAGAGCTCTCACAGAACGGAGAGAAAAACCCTGGTCCTCCCATTATAAAGGGTTGCAGTGCCCTCCCCCAGAGCCCCCCGATTGGTTGTGGGAAGCAGCAGGCATTGAGCAATCACAGATTGACATGAGACTGCTGTGGCCTGCTTGTGCTGCTCATTGGCCAGCGATACATCCATCAGATACTGCTGAGCTACTCGTCCCTCCCACATAGGCACAGTTCAAGAGTTCACCCCTGTTAAGACTCCGAGGTCTGCTCCCTCCTCCCCTCTACACATTTTCCCTCCAAAACCCAACTGCCACAGCACTAATAATGACAATTATTGTTATCATCGTTATCAGTTGTCATTTTTTGTATTCTCGGTTGTCGTTTTCGTTATTACAATAACGAAAAGGACATGCATACCCCTACACCACGGATGTAAGCATGGTGCTTATACACATGACAATGGTTAAGTACTCTGAAAATGTACAGCTACAGACATGATTTTATAAATCTCGCTAAATTAAAATACCAGTTATGAGGGGGAAAAACTTTCTGCATGGGCCAACTATTATTTGAAAACCCTCCTAACTTGACTGGATGAAAACCAGTTTTTACCCAACTATCAAAGATTCTACTCCTTTAGAATTATCTCCCTGTCAAATTTCAACTCTAATTCCTACTCAATGCAGGTACGTCCCACCCGCAGCCCCCAAAAAGCCTTTCAAAATGTACATGTATGTTTCCCTCCTTCCCCGTCTACTCATTTTCAGCAATTAAACCAATGTTCCCTTCTTTCATAACCTTCCCAAAGAATACATCCACTGCCAGATACCAAAGAGAGGCAGCTACACTCCCAAAAATGAAGAGATGCATGTATAGCTTTGTAAAGAGCTCTCAGTTGAAAAATACTATTCAGAAGAGTCCTGGATGATGCTATTTTATGCAGTCCTGGAAGATGCTATTTTTGGATGCAGAGCTCCAAAATTTGGATATCTATGGATAGCTCATTGGTTTTGAACATTACTGCACACAACTGCCAGCAATCCCATACCTGTCCTTGTTTGGTTGCATGCATATATACACCAAGATAGAGCCCCAGTGTTTCAGAATACGCCAGTCGTAGCTTGTGTCCGGTTCCTGCAGCAAGCCTCAGATCCTTATTTACCGGCATAAACTCCAGCATATCTGCTACCATCAAGCACATTTGGTCCTGCCCAAAGTAAACGTACAAATAGCACAAAGAAAAGTTAAGGCATGAGTTTGTCTTGCTCCTGTTCCTAAACAGACATGCCAAATGTGTAAAGTAGTGGTTCCCAGCCCTCTCCTCAGAGTTGGATTTCTGCCCATTCCCGTCTCTCTGCCTTCATTCTTCCCAACTTTCACCATCTCAGTTTTATTCTTTTCCCCACAGTTTTCCTCATTCACCAGAAAGCTATAATGCTGCTCAAAGAAAGAGTAGCCATTAATCAGTGGGGGAAGCAGAATTTGATCATGGGTATTTTGCAGAATATCTGTAGTGAAGAATGAAATTGATCAGCCATGCAATTTTCTCCACCCCACTCGCTGTCACCTTCCCTAGCTGGTTCCCTCCTTCAGTTGCGTCTAGCACCTTCCTATGGTGGGGAGCCCGGGTTGAATGGATGTTACAGCTGTGACGTTCTTCATGTACAATTCAAACAATTTCTACACTTGTCCTTTGTTTTGATCCAATGCAAGTCTACATAAATCTGCCCTCAGCAAGTGGCATGCATGGCCAGCATAACTATCGCAAACAACTAAAATCAATTTAGTCATGTTACTGGCCCAGTATTACCTCCCTTCCCTTCCCACCAAGCATCTGCTTACTTCAACACACACCTGGGAATCTAATCTACCAACCTCTTTCATTTACTAGAACAGTTCAGGAATCTATCCTCTCAACCCCTCCACACTACTGCATACTAATGTACAATAAAGCTCACAAAGCCCTCCTGTCATAACTACCTAACAGCTTGATACACAGCTTTGACTCAGATCAGCACTGATGCATGTTGCACATAGCCTGCTGTACTAAGCAAGTTGGGTAGTCTCAAACAACTTCTTACTGACAGAGTGCCCTACAAGGTCTGTTTAGCCAGAAACAAGAAACACTCTCACAGCAATCATTTAACCTTTGTCGTGTATGTTTGTGATTCCATCTCCACAGTATCACCTAGAAACCATTACCAGCACTGAATCAATATCTGCAACACAACCAATGCTAATTGTCGCACTGCAGAAATAAGACCTGCAGCACTCATTTACTCACTTTGTAAGACCACATTCTAAGTTTATGATCCTGGCAGAGTGCAAAGAGAAAGGCATCATGCTCAAGGCAGTGTACGGATAGGCTGATGGGGAGATCTGAAGGAACTTGGTCACCTCTGAAAATACAAATACTCAGAGTTATTTCATTTATTAACCACAACAAGTGTTTGCAAAAGTCTATTTACAAGGCAAATAGGGCAATCGGTTTACTTGTCGGTGAATTGCCCTTCCGGGTAATGTGCAGGACGGGAGCTCTTTCAGCCCGGGATGTTCCCCGCCTAGACCAGTAGGAGGCAGACTAAAAGAAAGTTGCAGCTGGCTGTGAGTAGAGGGGGTTCATCCCTCCCACTTGCCAGTTGATCTCAAAGCTATAGAAAAAATACTTCCAACCAAAACAAAAGGTTACCTAGAAACTGTAACCAAACACAGAAACCGACTGGAATGCTGGCAGGGAGGAAGAGCGACAGAAATCCCTACCCTGGAACAGAAATCCCTACCCCAAGCCCTTCAACCACTACCTGCAGTTATAATTTGCCCGCTTGATCCCCACCTAGCGAGTGGGCCGAGCTCCCGTCCTGCATATTACCCAGAAGGGCAATTCACCGGTAAGTAAACCAATTGCCCTTTCTCCTGGGATGTGCAGGACGGGAGTTCTTTCAGCCTGGGATTACCAGAGCAGTGTATAGTGGGGAGGGAAGCAGGGGATCGACCTTATTGAAGGACAGACTGGAGGACCCTGCGGCCAAAGGCCGCATTTGCTTGTTATGAATTGGAACTGTTTTCTATCAATCCTACCAGGGACAGGACTTAAACCCTTGGTAGGCAGCTCCCAATTCCGGGATCTGGGAAGAGGCACTATGAAACAGATAGCAAGTCCTTTAAATAGACATAAGTTTATTACTATAGCACATAGAAGAACTGAGAATAAAGCACAATACACTTGCATATAGCAATAGCCTTCACCTACTCTAACAGCAAGCACATACACACAAATATATACATGTGTGTTCTTATGCGTCAGAGGTCTCAGGTCTGGTCTCGAGAGGAGAGGCAGGGCGGGGGCCCAATTGAGGTCTATCTAGGAACCTAGTTGCTGGAGTCTTGGCTTTTCACAGCCTTTGAGAGCGTCAGAAAGAGCCAAACAACGATCAACCGGCAGTTACCTAAGTAATTGGCAGAGGGTACCTTGTAAGGCATCTTTCCTGTCTAGAGTTGGTCCTTTTATACGACTGCCTTATGAGCATCCAGAGTGTGGGGTTGTTAGAGTCAAGCCTAGAAAGTTTTCATTGGCTATTCAGATTTGGGGTCCTTCCTGCTTAGTTATTGTTATTGTGGGATGCCCTGACCAGTAAGATCCTGCCTACCCGTCCCTCCAGATGGGAGGCCTGATCCCTGGCCATGGGTTGCCCAAGCCCCCTTTTCTCCAAGGCGTCCTAAAGTCTGACCAGATCATGCATGGCTCAATCCTTATCTGTTCCTTGTAACCTTCTCTTGTTTATTGTTTTCTTTGATGGGCAGAACTCTGCTCTGGGCACGATCAGTCCCTGCCAGTTCTGTTCCTGCTGGGCCTTCTTCTTTATGGCTGACAAGAATGTATCTCTATCAATATCACAGCATCTACCTTTTACCTACATATTTCCTTCTCTCTCTCTGCCAGCCTTTTTTTCCTCATAACATGCATTTTTCATATTTTATATCTCTCTCTCTCTCTATCTCTCCAAACTAAAGTTAATATAAAGCATAAAGCAGGCCAATAAAGCATATAAGAAATTCATAGCATCCTTTCAATAATTACAAATGTGTACCATATTCTCTAGGTTCTGTTAATGCATGATACTTCAATCAACCTATTAATTCACTACATGCTGAGTCCATCAAGTCCACCCGAAAGCGTCGGGTGAACGAATGGGGATTTGCCCACGTAGCTGCCCTACAGATCTCTGCATATGGAGCCCTAGCACTGAACACTGCAGAGGCAGCTGCCCCACAAGTAGAATGGGGAAGAATCACCTGAGGTGGAGTGACACCGAAGGCCTTATATGCCAGCGAAATACATGCCGCAATCCAGCCCCCAATTGCCGGACGAGAGGCCTTATTGCTCCTTTTTCGAATCGTAAATTCCAGCAAAAGAGCTGAGGACTTCTGGAAGGAGGCAGTCCTCCTAATGTAAAATTTTAGAGCCCTACTGAAGTCCAAGGTGTGCCACTTCTTTTCCAAGCTGTGAACCGGTTTGGGGCAGAAGGAAGGTAGAATGATCTCTTCCTGTCTGTGGAACAAAGAATTCACCTTAGGGACAAAAGTGGGATCGAACCAAAGCACTACAGAATTCGGCTTAAAAATAGAGTTGAATCTATGGAAAGAGCCCCAAGCTCGGAGACCCTCCTAGCGGAGGTAATTGCTATGATGAAGGTAACCTTAATCGTGAGAAAAAAGACACACACAGAACGAAGTGGCTTAAAGGGAGGGGGGGTAAGGGCATTTAAGACTACACTGAGCCGCCAAGTGGGAAAACGGTGTACCACAGAAGGCGCCAAAGCCATAGCCCGCCACAAAAATTGTCTAACATGAGGGTGACCTGCGATACCTGTCCCTGATGGTGGCGAGTGTCTTGTTGAGGGCAGACACCTGATGGCTGAGCGTGCTAGCTCGGAGCCCCTTATCTAACCCCATTTGAAGGAAATGCAAGATGTTGCTAATTTGTGGGTTCTTGGGGTTCATCTGATGTTCCGAGCACCAAGCCACGAAAATCCTCCAAGTAGATTGGCATATCCTAATGGTGGAGCGTCTCCTGCATGACATAAGGAGTGGCCAACACAGATTTAGAGTATCCGAAACTCCTCAGGGCTTCACGCTCAAGAGCCACGCTGTCAGTTGCAGAAACTGAGGGTTGTGGTAGAGAACTGGACCCTGAGGAGACAGCAGGTCAGGATCTGGGTCTAGGGCCAGAGGCTGCTGTCAGGACAGATTTACTAGATCGGCGAACCATGGACAACGTGGCCATTTTGGGGCCACTAGACTCACCGTCGCCTGTTCCCATCGGATCTGAGAAATCACGTTGCTGAGGATCGAGAAAGGGGGAAACGCATATAGTAGCCCGAGGCCACTGAATGTTCAAGGCGTCCATGGCTTCCACTCGAGGGGACCGGAACCGCAAGTAGAACCTCGTGCACTTGGTGTTCCAGCTCGAGGCGAAGATATCGATTATGGGAGTGCCGAAGCAGCTGCATATTTTCAGAAATGCTCTCGGGAAGAGAGACCACTCCCCTGGATCCACCTGCCAGCAGCTGAGCCAATCCACTGTAATGTTCTCTTCTTCCCCTTTTATGTGCTTGGCGGACAGAGACAGAAGGTTGGCTTCCGCCCAGGTCAGGCGAGCGGATGCTTCCCTGTGCAGAGTGGGGGCTTGGGACCCTCACTGGTTGCGGATGTATGTCATCGCTGAGGTGTTGTCCGTTAAGACCAGCAGGTGCGACCCCTTGATCTTTGGAGTAAAGTGGAGGAGTGTGAGGTGGATGGCCCTGAGCTCCATCCAGTTCATTGAGTGTCTCCTGTCCCTCGGGTGCCACGTGCCTTGGATGTATTCAGCATCCATGTGTGCCCCTCAGCCCACGAGGCTGGCATCGGTAATGACGACCTTTCTCACAGGTTCGGTCAGAGGAACGCCTTCCTGGAACCAATGAGGGAGAATCCACCAGAGAAGCGAGTCGATGACCTGCTGACGGAGAGAGCGCCAGACCGCGGACTTCTCCATAATCTGCCGCTGATAAGGGCGGAGAAAGGACTGGAGAGGGCAGAGATGATGTCTGGCCCATGCCAGGTGCTGGATGCATGAGACGAAAAGCCCCTGTAGCGACGCCAGGTGAGAAAGCATTTGTGAGAACGGGCATGCTCTATAAGCATCCTGATCTTGCGTTGACGTTCCTCTGTCAGAAAGATGCGATCTCCCTGGGTGTCGATGACAACCACTAGATGTCCTATGCGCTGCGTGGGAGTCAGGAGACTTTTTTCCTCATTTATTACGAACCCGTGTGCTGCGAGGGACTGCAGGGTCGCTCGTACTGCCGTCACTGCTTGTGTGGGGGCCCAGACTAGAATGTCGCCTAGATAGGGATGGAGTGTGGTGCCATTTGCTCGGAGACTGGCGACTAGGGGAACCAGGACCTTCATAAAGGTTCTGGGCTCCGTGGCAAGGCCAAAGGGGAGAGCACAGAACTGCCAGAGGTGAGAGGCGTATCGGCAGCAGAGCCATTTGCGATGGCGCAGTAGAACGGGTATGTGTAAATAAGCGTCGCGCAGGTCCACAGACGCGAGCCATTCTCCTTTTGAATGGACCTGGTGATAGAAGTCAGGGTTTCCATCTTGAACCTCTTGAGATGGATGAACTTGTTTAAAGTTTTGAGGTCGAGCACTGCTCACCATTGCCCTGACTTTTTTGAGACCAGGAACAAGATAGAATATAGACCTTGGCCCCTATGCGTCAGGGGGACTGGTTCGATGGCCTTTACCTCTGCTAGGTGCCTGATCTCTGCTTCCATGGCAGCGTGCTTCGGCTTGTCTTGTACGGTGGGAGAAACCCAGTAGAGCTGCCTGGGGGGATAGCGAAACTCTATTGCGTAGCCCCGAGAGATGGCCTCGATCACCCAAGCGTCTGAGGCGGTGTTGTGCCATGAAGGGGAAAATGCCAGAAGACGAGCACCTACCGGATGGTGGATGTCATGGGCGGCCAGCAGTCCTGAGTACGGGTGGTCAGGAGTCCTGTTTGGGCCGGTGCGATGACGGGGTGACTCTTGCAGCCCTGTGTCCAGAAGAGAATCTATCAGCCCTGCGGCCTCGGGATCCCCTGCCTCGTAAGACCCAGGCAGGGTTGTTCCAACCAGCGTCGCATCTCCTCGGGAAGGAAGAGACAGTCCTAGTAAAACCTCTAGCTCGGGTATGACTAGAGAACTGCTGGAGAGGCAGCTTTTTATCCTTATCACTGGCCTCTTTCAACACCCTGTCAAGGTTGGCCCCAAACAGTTTTCCCCCTTTAAACGGGCCTAATACCAAGAGATTTTTTGCATGACCATCCGCTCTCCAGGATCTTAGCCAGAGTCTATGCCTAGTGGAGACATTGGCCGCCATGCCCAAGCAGACCAAGCTACTGAGTCGGTAGAGGCTGTAGAGATAAAGAACGAGGCTACGGTAATGTTTCTGGACAACTTATGGGTCATCTGATCGGACACACCTGGTTTCTGGACAAGCTTAAACCATTTAAGAATGGCTCTGGCGCAGTAGGAGGTGGCCAGGGATGTGTGTAATGTAGCTGAAACTGCCTCAAAGGTGAGCCGAAGCGCCGTCTCAACTCCCCTATCCGTAGGGCCCTTTGGATATACATCCCCCTCTGTGGGGAAGACGGACTTACGTGCTAGGGAGGCCGTCACTGCATCGACCCTTGGGAGAGAAAAGAACAGGTCTTTGCTCTTAGAGAATGATTACAACACTTGCTGAGTTTTGTTCCGTCTGAGGACGCGGTTCGGCTGCTGCCACCCTGTGGTAATAATTCTCTTGAATGCCCTATCGAGGACAATACCCCTATCTCTGGGGGAGGTCCTGGGAATGTATTCCCTCTCAGATTCCTCCTCTGAGGAGTCAGATGGGTTGCTTTTACTAGCCTTCTCCACGAGTCCCAGGACCCTCTGAACTCTAGTAAACAGCTTGGACTTGTGGGACCCCAGGAACTCAGAGTCTTGATCACTGCCGGAGGATGCAAGAGCTGGAAGAGGTAAAAGATCCTCCTGCTCCCCTTGGGGTTCACCCTGATCTGATATCTCACCCTCCTCGTCCTGCTCAGAAGGGAGGTTCCCCAGGTGAAGAATCATTCAGGGAATCCTCCTGAATTAATTCCTCCCGAAGGGAGTGTCTGGGTCGAGGCTCTACCCCCTTAGATGCCTCTTGAGGCGGCTGAGAAGGGGGATCCTCGTCATCAGAGGAGGACCCAATTTGTTGTAAGAGAGTCTGCACTGCAGGTCTCTTGCGTTTGCGGGCAGGGTGTTTGTCTTTGCCTGCCTCCCTGGACTGACCCTTACTACCCCTACTGGGAGGGGAACATGGTCTCTTTTTGCCACGGGACCTATTTCTCTGCTGAAGAGAATCGAGAGTCAACACAATTTTATTCAGGGCCTCGAGTTGTAATAATTCAATCTGGGACAGCCCTGTCCTGCTGGAGCCCTCCGCAGGGGGAGGGTCTGGGAGAGAAGGTCCGGCGGGCTCAGAGCTGAGGCCGTCCCCCGCGCTCCTGGTAACCGGAGCTATTTAGGGAAAGCAAAGCTAGGGGACCCTATGATTCTATCCCCCACTGCCAGCAGACCAAACGATTAATTGTGAAGAAAAATAATTAAAAGAATAATTAGAAGCATACAAACTAGACTTGTGAGGCACAGTAAGCCGCCCATCAAAGAGAGGCTGGCTACTGAGGCGGCCTGGTCTTCCCGGCAAAAATGCTGCCGGCCCCTAAAAAAAACAAAATGGCACCTCCCACCATTGAGGAAACACAGTGGGGGGAAAAAACAACAAGAGGGCTCAAAATGGAGGAGCCCGCCCAGAAGCACTTCCCACTGGCCGCGCCTCCAAGAGGCAGCTCACCGCAAGCGGGAGAGCTGAGGCAGAAGCACCTGGGGATTTTGGGGGATGGGGGGGGGGGGGGAGGAGGAAGGCTGGAGCTACAGGCAGCAACCGGGACCCGACTGCGGCGCCGGCGGAATCACTGTCCCAAAGGAAGCCGTAGGGACAAGCCTGCCTGCTCCAGATGGCAGCCGACCCAGGAGCAGGCACCCTGTCACTTCTAGGGTTGGGACGGTGGCGGGTCTAAGAGCCGCGCACAGGGTGCCCAAAGGGACCCTGCCGCACCCGCCCTTCTCAGGGATCCACGCCCGAAGGGACGGATCCTGAGGCGCCTAGGTGCCTGGTGATGGGGGGGGGCGAAAGGCACCACAATTTAACAAAGTCTCGCTCACCCTCCACCGAGGGAGAAACCACCACCACCACCCCTTTAGTTAGAAAGACTGAAACCTGGGAGCGCAGTCAAAAAGAACAGGAGCTCCCCAGCCTACCTCCTATTTCTTCAGAGGCAGAGACAAAACTGGCAAGTGGGAGGGATGAATCCCCTCTACTCACGGCCAGCTGCTACTTTGTTTTAGTCTGCCTCCTACTGGTCTAGGTGGGGATCATCCTAGGCTGAAAGAGCTCCCGTCCCGCACATCCAAGGAGAAGCCAAGTCCATAATGTACTTCCAAGGTTTAAGTTAGAAAGGAAAATTGGGCACTTACCTCTGAATTTTCATTCTGCGGGGGATCCTCCTGGCCAGCCAGTCAGGACAGTAGAGTAGATCTCGCCAGCCTCCAGTAGGAGGCAGACAATCAATTTTGAGGAGCCTGCTAGGATGGATCTATCCTCAGCTCCCCAGTCTTGTCGAGCTCTACTCCTCATGTAACCTTATACTTTCGAACTTAAACTGAACTATTGGGGCTAATGTAACTCCGCCCCTGTTAAACAGACCCAAACCCCTGTCAACTGAGGTCAGAGGAGCATCCGGGACCTAGGCCCGAGTCCCCTAAACACACCACAGAGTTGACCTCACTCTGGGTGGGGACTGGCCAGCCAGGAGGATCGCCCGCAGAAGGAAAATTCGGAGGTAAGTGCCCAATTTTCCTTTCTCCCAGGGGATCCTCCTGGCTGTCCAGTCAGGACAGTAGGGACATACCAGAGCAGTACCCCAGTCCTACTCAGAGGGAGAGAGCAACTCAAGGAGGGAGGTCTCGGTAGATGCCTGCGGAAAAATTGAGTACTCGAGTACTCCCTAGAGAACCACCTGCAGTACCAGTTTCCCGAAGGCTGCATCAGCCGAGTCTTGCAGTGGAATCCTATAGTGCCTTATAAAGGAATGCACTGAAGACCATGCCACTGCGTGGCAGATCTCCCCATAGGCAGCTGTATTACGAAAGGCCTGTGACGTTGCTGCACCCCTAAGAGAGTGAGCAAATACCCCCGCTGGGGGAAGCTTCCCTTCTGCCTTATAGACTTCAGTAATACAGAGAGTCATCCGTCTGGCTATTAAGGATTTGGAAGCTTTCAACCCCCTCCTCTGAGGGCTATATGACACAAACAGAGTCGAAGTCTTTCTAAAGATCCCTGTTCTGTGAAGGTAAATTTTTAGGGCTCTCCTGACATCGAGTGTGCCACACCCGCTCCAAGAGGTGAGAAGGATTCGGGCAGAACGAGGGGAGAATAACCTCCTGTTCCCTATGAAAACGGGTATCCACTTTATTATTATTATAAACATTTATATAGCACCAGTAGTGTGACCTGGTGCTGTACAGAACATAGAAAAAGACGCAGTCCCTGCCTGTGGCTTACAATCTAAAAGACAAGGAGGGGGAGACAGGGAGAGGGCTTTGGGACTGAAAGCTGGATCCAGTCTCAGGGTCACCGAAGACTCCTTGAAGGAGCACAGAGCTTGTTCCATAGATTGAGCCCCCAGCTCTGAGACCCTCCTAGCCGAGGTGATGCCTATGAGAAACGCTATCTTTAGGGACAGATAGTATAATGAAACCTTGCCCAGAGGCTCAAAGGGGATCTTAGTAAGAGCCCTGAGGAGGTGGTTCAGGTTCCATGACAGAAACCGGTATACCACCGGTGGGGATATGATTCCCACCGCCCTAAGGAAGCGCACCACATGCGGGTGCCCGAAAATCTTTCAGCCTTTTAATGTACCTAGCACACTATTTAGCGCTGCTACTGGTCTCTGAAGGGTGTTCGGTTTCAACCCCCTCTCTAGCCCCTCCTGCAGGAAGTCTAAGACTACTTTGATGGATGCCCTCTCTGGACTGACAAGTTTAACTTCACATCACCTAGCAAAGGTGGCCCAGGTACTCTGGTAAATGCGCCTAGTTGCCGATCGTCTGGACTGGAGCATTGTGTCCAAGACTTTCCTGGAATAGCCAAGCTTTCTTAACGCTCTGCTCTCAATTTCCAGGCTGTCAGTTTGAGAGTCTCTGGGTTGTCGTAAAGAATCAGGCCCTGAGATAGTAGGTCTGGCATGATTGGCAGTCTGAGCGGGGGCTCCAGACTGAGATCCTGTAAGTCCACAAACCACGGTCTCCGTGGCCAGTAGGGAGCAAACAGGATGATGGTGGTTGCCTGCTCCCTCCTGACTTTCGCTACTGTCTGTTGGATGAGCGGGAATGGGGGAAATGCATAGAGGAGTCCCTAAAGCCAGATGCAGTTCAACGCATCGAAGGCGATTGCTTTGTGCTTTGGGTGCTGGGACACGAAGCTCTCAGTCTTTGCGTTGTCAGGAGAGGCGAACAGGTCGAGCGAGGGATGTCCGAATCGCCTGACTATGGCCCTGAATGCAGAGGGGTGAAGAGACCATTCTCCCTGGTCCAGCTGTGCGCGGCTGAGCCAGAAGGCTTGGGTGTTGGCTTGGCCCTTGATGTGAATTGCCCTGAGTGACTCCAAGTTGCCCTCTGCCCATCTGAGGAGAATGGATGCCATCTGGTGAAGTGCTTCGGATCTTGATCCCCCTTGATGGTTCACGTAGGTTTTCGCCACCGTGTTGTCCATATATACTATGACATCCTTCCCTCTCAGCGTCGGTGCCAAGTCCTGCAGATCCAGGTAAATTGCACTCCACTCTAACCAATTGATGTGGTGGCTCTTCTCCCAAGGGAGGCACTGGCCTTGTGCAGTGCTGCCCTGCGTGTGTGCTCCCCAACCTAGGAGACTTGCGTCTGTTGCTAGTGCCATTCTCACCAGATCGGAGAGTAGTATCTCGGGGAGAACCTGTCTGGCTGTGTCCACCACGTCAAGGATCTCTTTAGAGATGTGGGTACAACATTCCAAGGGTTCTCTCCTTGAATCAGAGCATCCTGCCATGGTCGCAGGAACCGCTGCAAGGGCCTGGAGTGGACCCCGTTATAATCCCCAAGCAGGAGGTCATGGCTCCCAGAAGGCTCGCAAGAGTTTTCACTTTGGACTTGTGAGCCCTTGTGACTTGTTGGATCAGTAGTTCTAGTTTCAGCCGTCTCTGCTTGGAGAGGAACAGTTTACACTTTCTGGTGTCCAACACCACCCCAGTTGCTCTAGCGTTTGAGAGGGACCAAGATGGCTCTTCTTGCGGTTGACCACGAAGCCGTGCTCTTGCAGATATTCTATTACTCTGCTCACGTCTCTTCGTGCCTGCTCATAGGTCGGAGTACTGGCGGGGGGAGTGCTGGAATTCTATTGTGTATCCCCACTGAATGGTCTGAAGAACCCAGGCATCTGTGGTGGCGATCACCCACTGAGCTGCGAACCGCTGCAGTCTTCCCCCCAGGTTTGTCTGATCGGGAAGGCTGGGCACTACGCAGTCATGCATCCAACTTAGGGTGGCCTGCCCCCTGCCCTTCTTTGGTTCTATTGTCGTTTCCCTTCTGCTTCTGCCATCGAGGTCTGTACCTCTGCTGATTTCCCCTGTGGGGAAAGAAGGGTCTTCTAGAACCCCTGGCCGGAGCATAGGATGCATTAAAAAGGAAGAAAATTCCTCTTCTGACCCCCCGGCCAGAGCATAGGATGCATTCAAGGGACAGAAATTCCTCTTCTGAACCCCCCACACTCCGTAGGGTCTGCTTCTTGAACTTGTCGGCTGCATCTGCTAGCACCTTGTTGAGACAAACGCCGAATAAGTTGCACCCCTAGAATGGCCCGCCAACCAAAGCGTTTTATTGCCCTTCCATGATCTCAACCATAAGCGACGATGGGCTGCCACGTTGGAAGCAGCTGCTCTGGAGGCCCAGCAGAGCATGTCGGTGGAGGAGTCTGCCATGAAGGTATAGGCCACCTGTATTCTTGTGGACAGGACCCTGGTCATCTTTGCAGAGACTCTGGGATCTGAGGCTCTCTTTATCCAAACCATCAGGGCTCTTGAGAAGTATGATGTGACTCTGGTCATCCTGATAATCAAGGACACCTTGAAATTTCTTCTCAAGTTGCAGTCTATTCCCTTGTCTGTCGGATCCCGGGGAAAACACTCTCCTTCCATGGGGAAAACCGAGTTCCTGGCCAGGGACGCTGCTGCTGCATCCTCTTTTGGTATGGCAAGGATGGAATTCTTTGTCTTGGTGAAGGAATAAAGGGATAGTTGGGATCTGCTCATCCTGGAAGCCCTATTGGGACTTTGCCACTCCTTTCTGATGATCTTTTCATATGCCTTGTCTAAAATCATCCCTCTGTCCCTTGCCCGGTGGAAGTACTCTCTCTCCTCCTCCTCCTCTTCTTCTTCCTCCGAGGAAATTGAAGAGGTTCCCTTTTCCTTCTTTTGTTTTAGATGGAGCGCTTTCATGACCAGATCGTAAATTTGGTCCCTGTATTTGCTTGGGAATTGCCTGTCGGGATCGGGATCCAACTCAGCCTCTTCTGGTTCTCCCATCCCTGACCGGCCTCCATCGCTCTCCCATCCTGTGTCCTGTTCCAAGATCTCCCCTTCCTCTTCATTGGCCTCTGCAGGGGGTGAATGGTCCCCCTGCTTACTCCTTCTCTTGTGCTTTGAAGTCCTCTCCTCCTCTAAGGATTGGATGGACATTACCTCCTCTCGGTCCTCATCTGAGGAAGCCAGGGAGAATGACTTGATTTTTGGAAACCTGATAGGAATCGGCAGAGCTGGAACTGTAACTCCAGGTCCTTTCAAACAGAATCCAAGAGAAAGAGAGAAACTCGTATATAAGGATTAAGCTTCACAGTTCCTCAAAGTTTTATCTCTATAGGCTACAGCATCATCATTTTTAGCCACCAAGTTTTTGGTGGAAACAGTAAAGGGGTGCAGGTAGGAACCCACCTCAGGGGCTCAGCATCGTCCTAGTCCTACTAATTTCAGTGCAGGATCCAACTCTTAAATCAACAATCATCCAAGCCTGACCAGGGCAACCCATGTGGATGGGGCTGGCGAAGAGGTGATTAACATCCCCCACACTTGGGCTCTGTTGTTCCTATAGCTTCTCACTGGCCAGGGGAAGCAGATTTTACGGACTCCACTAGTCTTAGTCTGCTGAGCATCCACGCCACGTCTCCAGGGTCAAAAACCCAATGTCAGCCTGCCCCTAAGTTAGGAACATGCACCCCCTGCCATCCACACAGCCTGTGCCAGGGTAAAAGTCCTTTTCTTTTCTTTCCCCAACCCTGCTGCTTACGAAGTGCATTAACTATGTCTCATCCTTTTCCCAAGTCATATGTACACAGCAACGCCACCTTTCTGCCATCTTGGGCATGAACGGATCCTCAAAATAGGTGCACAGCTCCCCACCCACACGATAAGAAGGGACATATCCAAGACAGAACGTACACACACCAAACTCTTGCAAGCAGCTAGGCTGCAGCCACACCATGCAGCCACAATCCAGCCACTGCAACGAGGGGAGGAGGGAATCAGTGTGCGGTAAAACCCCACAGAGAAAAGGAAGGGAAGGAGGCCGGGAAAGAAGGACCCAAGCAAGCAAAAACAAAGAGAAAGGAGAATTGGTTACCTACCTTTGGTGAATTCCTTTCTCTCTTACTCTCCTTCTCCTCCTCCGCTGGGTAGCTCTGCTGCTGGCCGATAGGAGGCAGATGATCAGGTGTTTCTTTTGCGCATGCGCTAGGAGCTACCCGGTTCTCCAGTCAGTAATCAAGCCGAGCGCCCCTAGAAAGGTATCCTTAATCCAACAGTAACACCAACTCTGAAACAAAGAAAGTGAACTCGGGCCCAACGGGGCCTAACTCAGATGAACCAGAGGAATAACAAGTAGCAGTCTGGTACAAGAAGAGCTGTATGCTGTCTGGCAGGGAGGGTCAAAGGAGGAGAAGGAGAGTAAGAGAGAAAGGAATTCACCAAAGGTAGGTAACCAATTCTCCTTTCTCCTCTTACCTCCTTCTCCTCCTCCGCTGGGATATATCCAAGCAGACCCCTCTCTTACGGGTGGGAGCCGACAGCACTGGAAGAATCCAGTACCGCCTGCAATACCCGCCTGCCGAAAGCTGCTTCCGCTGATTGGAAGGTGTTTATCTTGTAGTGTCGAACGAAGGTGTGCAGGGATGCCCATGTTGCTGCCCTGCAAATCTCCTCATATGAGGCTTGTGCCTTAAAAGCATATGAGGTGGCAGCACTACGGACGGAATGAGCCCAAATCTGCAAAGGGGGAATCCTCCCGCCTGCTTTGTATGCCTCAATGATGGCCTGTTTTACCCATTTGGATAACAAGGTCTTGGAAGCCTTAAGGCCCTGAAGACCCGGGCGGATGTTTACAAAGAGGGACGTGGATTTGCGGAGGGCCCTAGTCCTGGCTAAATAAATTTTTAGAGCCCGCCGAACGTCTAGTTTGTGCCAAGCCCTTTCTTTAGGGTGGACTGGCTTGGGGCAGAAGGAAGGGAGCACCAGCTCTTGTGCCCTGTGGAAATAGGAGTTTACCTTAGGGATAAAGGCTGGGTCCAAACGAAGGGTAACAGAGTCCGTGCGGAAGATACAGAAATTGTCTTCCATGGAGAGTGCGCTCAGCTCAGAGACTCGTCGAGCTGAGGTCACTGCCACCAGGAACACCGTTTTGATAGTCAAAAAGAATAGGGAAACGTGTTTGAGGGGTTCAAATGGTGGTTTTGTTAGCGCCTCTAAGACCAGGTTTAGATTCCAAGATGGTACCCTATGAACTACCGGGGGAGAAAGGAGTCTGGCCGCCCGAATGAATCTTTTAACATGAGGGTGAGTAGATATGGTCCTATTAGTTGCCGTTCTGAGGACCGAGTCCAGGGCCGCTGCCTGCCTGGCTAAAGTGTTAGCTCTAAGACCCTTATCTAAGCCCTGCTGAAGAAAATCCAAGACTTGGGGAACGTGTGCCTGTCTGGGATCAAGTCCTCTCTGTTTTGACCAGGAGGCGAAGACCCTCCAAGTATTTTGGTAGGCCCTCTTGGTGGCCGGTCTCCGAGAGCTCTGGAGAGTGTCGAGAACCGGATCTGTATATCCACGTTTCTTTAGTGCTGAGCGTTCAATCGCCAGACTGTCAGCTGATATGTCCGGATGTCCGGGCAGAGGATCGGGCCTTGTTGCAGGAGGTCTACTCTCAGCGGGAGTCTTCTGAATTGGCCCTGGCTGAGGTGTATCAGTTCCGAGAACCAGGGTCTCCTGGGCCACCAGGGGGAGACCAGCAACAGAAGAGCCCGTTCCCTGCGAGCTTTGGCGATGGTTCGTGCGAGCAACGGGAACGGTGGGAATGCATATAGGAGTCCCTCGGGCCAGGGCTGGTTGAGGGCGTCGGTCGCCTCCGCTTCTACGCACCTTTCCCGTGTCATGAAGCGGGGCAGCTGGGAGTTGGTCTTGGTTGCAAACAGGTCTATGATGGGAAGACCGAACCAATCCACAATGTCCCGGAAAACTGTCTGGTTGAGCATCCATTCTTGGGGCAGTAAGGCTTGACGGCTGAGCCAGTCTGCTGTCGTGTTGTCCTGTCCCTTGATGTAGAGAGCCTTGAGGGACGGAATGTGGTGTTGTGCCCATCTGAAGAGGCGGGTTGCCTCATGTTGTAGCTGGCGTGACCGGGAGCCTCCCTGATGGTTCACGTAAGCTTTTGCCGTGACGTTGTCGATGTAGACCAGAAGATGATAGCTGGTCCCATCGGGGAAAAGTTGTTGAAGTGCCAGCCAGATGGCTTTCAGCTCCAGGTAGTTGATCTGCTGTTGCGAGTCCTCTGGTGACCATTTCCCTTGTACCGATAGGGTCGACGTGTGGGCTCCCCAGCCCGCTTGACTGGCGTCCATTGTGATCACGTGTCGTATGGGTTCCGTGAGAGGGACCGCCTTTTGAAACTGCTCGGGGTCTAAACACCAGGACATGGAGTTTTTTAGGAGTAGGGACGGAGGCCAGCAGGGCTGTCTCCGCCCTATATAGGCTCTGAGTGTTTTTCTCACTGCCTTGAGAATGCGTGCAAGGGACGGAGAGCAGGCGGGCTTGCCTCCGCCCTGTAGCACGGGGAAAAATTCTCGTAGCCGGGGGAAGCTCAGAGGCCCAGCGGCGCTGTCCGCGAGTCCCTGCTGTTTTTTATGCTTGTTTTTGTTTGTTGGGGGAAACAAGCCCCTTGGAATCAAATTACAGCCCGGCTTAAGCTCGCGGGCGCGGCCGGGCCGCCCCAGAGCTAGTAGATAAAAAGGGAAGGTTTAGAGTGCGAAGCGGGAGAAGAGCACTGCTGCCGCATCAATACCCCGAGAGGGGTTAGTTAGGGAACTTTCCTTCCCCCAAAACTACTAACTGTTTGTTGTTGTTCCTTCAGGATTCGGAGGAAGCTGCGCTGGAAGTGTCCTACCGGTTGGGAGGCAGATGAACAGACTGGAGAACCGGGTAGCTCCTAGCGCATGCGCAAAAGAAAAACCTGATCATCTGCCTCCTATCGGCCAGCAGCAGAGCTACCCAGCAGAGGAGAAGGAGGTAAAAGGAGAACGAAAGTCTCTCCCTTCTGGCTAGGTTGCCTGCTCCATCAGCCCCGCCAATGCTCCCACACCAAGCACAATAGACTGCAGGGATTTTAGCTCCTCAGCTGCCCAACTTCAGTGTAAGGTTATGTCTCCAACAGTCAAGTGCAGACCTCCACCCACCCACCCCCACCCCCAGAGTGGCTGCTATTAATATGCGGCAGAGTCTTTGCCCGAGTCGCTGCTGCCACTTCTGAAAGAAAGAGGCAGCTGGAAGGGACCAAGGAGAATGGCCGGCAGAGCAAATGGGCGGGGAGGAGTGCCGTAGTTCCTCCCTGCACCCCTTCACTGCTGCCCAACTTAGAAGCAGGCTCAACCACCTTCACTGAGTGTGCCAGGCAACTCAATGGGAGAAAGCAGCAAAAGGTACACAATTTAAGTTGCAAGATTTTACAGGGCTACTGCGCATGTGCACAAAACCTAAATTTATAATCTTTAATAACTCTTAATTGGCTTCACCAAACACCATCAGCCCACAACAGCACGTCACCATCATCTCAGGCTACATGCCTTCGAATTTTGGGGGCTGAACTCACAAAGGCATAGAAAATATCAACCTCAACAAAAAGTTGGGATGCTGTAAATTGACCACTAGCAATTAACATTTAAAACATTTTAACTTTTGATCTACATAATGGATCTTCTTCAAACTTTACGTATATGAGCCTGCCGCCAAATGCAACACATGATTACATTTTCAAAAAGAAAGCTCAAGCCATTTTTTCAAAAAAGGGCTTTTGTACTCGCTGTTTATAATGGAAAGTGGTCCTAACTTTCTAGCTGCAACTGCACCGGTCACCCTCAGGTTTTACATCAAGGTTTAAAAAGTGAACTGATTTCAATCTACAAGCATCTACTTGTGGAGCAGATTTCTATAGACAGCTCTTTAATCTAGCACACAAAGACAGAAGCAGATCCACTATGTAGAAAACAAAGCTAGACAGAAATAAGCCAAGTTCTTAACAGTAAAGGTAACTAAACAATTTATCTAGGGACATGGGACTCTTTCTAAAAGACATGCTACTATAGCTTCAAGTCCAGCTAGATGAAGGAATCCCTGGATGAGCTTCTCTAGTGTGACCTTCTACATAACATTGTAACGGTTTCCCCTTCTGGCCTTAAAACCGTTAATGTTTCTGGGCTGACTGCAGGAAAAATCCTGGAACTTCCCTCAGTGACACACATCGTTTGACTTGTGAAGCAGACCAATACGAAAAAGCATAAATATACTTGAAATCCTTAATCTCCACAAGATGCTGAGTGGCATGCATGTACTTCCTTAAGTAATGCTTATTTAATTGCCACAAAAATACTAACCTGATGGCTGTTGGCATCCAACCGGTAAGCAACCGCTGCATGACTGAGCTCTGTTTCAGCTCCACAACTGAAACCATCCCTAAACATCAGAAGATAAATGTCACATTATAGACACAGCAGCAATGCCAATACCAGCTTTTATATCCAACATATTTAATGAGTGATTAAACTGTTCAGATTTTATTTTTATATTATAAACCCATATATTTGCTTTAGCCTCATCCTCTCTATTTTACTATTACCTATTGTTTCTTCGTCTCTTACACCCATATACTTTTACAGCTTTGTTTTAAAATATCTGGCATCACTTATTCTCTGCATCTACACCTCTCTCTCTAATTACTTTGCCTTATCCACTCCCACCCTAGGCACCGCCATGCCTCCTGCATTGGCTCAGTTTATATATATAGCTAGGCTATGTGTCTGAGGAAGGGCACTGTGTAGCCCAAAAGCTTACATATTCTCACCAACAGAAGTTGATCCAATAAAAGATATTGTTTGAACTACTTGGTCTCCATGGATTATACTTTGGAAGTATGACTACAGAGGCATGCCAATCAGGGTTAAGATCCATGAAAATGTCAATGGTAGAAACCCCAAACTGGAGCAGCATGCAATTCTGCTGCTAGTCAGGGCTGAGGTGGTGTAGTAAAGCTGTGAGAGGCAGTGTGAAGCTTGAACAGTTAGGTTTTTTTAAAGTAAGATGCTACCCCACATGGACACCCAGGCGCCACGGAGCCCACTGCCCATCCCTAAGGGGAGCAGGGGGGATGCACACTCCTGTGAGCCACAGAGCACCGACTCATGGCCATGCATGGAACACTGTCAGGAAATCTGGAGTGCTCAATGTGGGGCAAGCCAAATAGGTCTATGGTAACGGGCAGCCACGGAGCCTCTGCCTGTATGAACTGGAGGCGGCCAGCCACGCCAACAGACCAGTCTGTCGCTCACAGGCACTGTGGGCAGGGGATATGGCCTTTGCAAGTTATAAGAAATGGCCAGGTTCCCCAGTGCTCACGCCAGGGACATGTTAGTTGCAAGTCAGCCCAGCATGCTTCCCCTTCCCTCATAGTTCGTGGCAGAGCGGAGAGGGGTGGCGGCTGCCTCCGTGACCAAGGAAGTCACCCGTTTGAATCCCTCCCCACGCACTCCACTTGAATGGGTGCTCCGTGGCAGTGTGGCCACTGAGTGGCCACAGACACACACACCTCATCGCTTTGCTCATTTAAACACACCCTTAGTCAACACTATTATAAATGTGGTTATGGTGAGCTATAGCCATGTCACCTTTTATGCCAGCACAGGAATGGTGAAAGGTACCACTAATACATGCTTGATAAATGTATGATTAGATTACCACTGTTCCAGCATAAAGCGTCAGGACAGAAACCCTCCACCATTGAAATCAATGACAAAACTCCCATTGCCTTTATGGGTGGAGGATTGTTCTGCCTGTTGTTTCAATTCTAGTCACTTGACCTCAGAAGAACCCACAAAAGTGGAATTTCTCATACCTGAATCAATCCACAACATTTGGATACTAATTGGTATCCAATTAGTGCCTGATTCAGGTACCTGATGTCCCAGAATATCTAGTTTCTGACTTGATTATTCTGTTTTCCATCACAATAGATCGACGAGTAATTGGAAAAATCAGTAAATTGGGAACAGAAAATGCCAATTTGGGGGGTACTTGACTATCTGATTTGTGATTGGGCAGCCCGCTGGGTACCTGACACAGTGTTCAAAAATGCAAGTATTACCCGCAGGTACTAAATTAGGTACCAGTTTCAACTCAGCAACAGACTCATTTAAGTGCCACACAGCTTACCCTCAATCAGATTTGACAATGTTACATGACTTGATGTGGAATGCAGCAACACAAAACAAGTAGAGGGGGGTTTCAAGCTGAAGAATAAGAAATAAATTATGCATCTGAGCTGTGTGCCGACGCAGAGGGCAAAAAAAAAAAAAAAAAAAAAAGGGGGGGTGAGGTTAAGTTTGCGCTTAATACCTACCTACCTCAGAGATTATTAGAAGTCACATTTAGAGAACATTGCAGTACTTGAGACAAAACTCATATCAGCCCCTCACACAAAACACACTGCTCCAAAAAACAAGTTATCAGATGCCTGAGTTTTGTTTTTTCTTATGCAAAAAAAAAGTCATTACCAAATTAACCCTTACTTACAGCAGTATCACTTTTGAAATTTATACTTGAATACATAATTTAAAAGATTTCAGGCGACAGACAGAGAAGGTTGGAACAACAGGTCTGGTCCTGCTAATATTCTTACCCTGCATGTCATGAGGAGGAAGGTGAAGGACAAAAATTCCACCTGAAGCAGATGGCAGAGCAAAGAGTGCCCCTCCATCATTGCTAAGCCAAGCTGCTGAAGTAGTAGAATTAGATGCCAGTCCAGGAACTGCCGGGATCATGTGGTAGTTTGAAGGGTCGCGGAAATTAACTTTTCCAATATCTGTAAATATAGACTGCATTTGACTCTCTGTTATCAGCTCCTGTAAAAAGCAATAGAGATCTGAGATAAGTCCAAGGAAGCAATGTACTGTTGGAACAGAAATAAGAAATCACAGGAATGACTAACAGTATTATTTAATGTAAAGATCTCAGGGACGAAGGTCAGTGGACAACTTAATTAAGGCTCTTTCCTTAACTGCAGAGAAAGACCACTTTAGAGTAGGTTCTCAGGAGAGGAGATCAAGGATGGGAGCTTTAGAATCATGAAGAGAACCAACTATGCACAATACCATCTTGAAAAACAAAGCTGTATTTCTGTACAAGTTCTTCACTCACATCAGCTATTTTGTGACCAAGGAATAACAGCAGGTACCATGAACAAAGTGCTTCACTGCAGTGCTAACATCAGCCTGAACCCAACAGTAACAGAAGGCGCCTATAACTGAACAGGTTGCTAAAGAACATTCTACCCTATGGCAAGTCGCCCGGGTCCCCTCCCTTGGATTCTGCCTGTCCCTTCCCATTTTAAACTGCCCTCCAGACTTTCCACATATGCTCCATAGTAAGGGGTATGTAGACAGCAATACTAAGGCTGCATTCCCACGAGCAGCTTTTCACTCAAGTTCCCTTCCCACAAGCAGCCTTTGGGGCCGCAGGAGCATGCACTATGCAAATGTAGCACAGCTCCTGTCTCATGGGAAAGGAGGAAGTGTGGCTCTCCTGCCGGCAAGCTCCTGCTTCATACAGGGTAGGATTTCACTACCCTGTCCGATTAGTGAGCCAGTGGGAGAGCCACACTTCCTCCTTTTCCATGATGGGAGCTGCACAACATCTGAATAGCACATGCTCCCGCGACGCCACAGGCTGCAGTCTCATAGGAAAGCAGCCTTACAACAACTAATAATACTCTGCTGGCAGCAACCCCAAGTTTTTCCATACTGGGGCTGCTTTTAGCCGAGTATTACTGGTCCACAACAAAAACCCCAAGGAGTCCAAGGAAGTGATCAGGGATGCTGCCCACTGGTACACCACCTCCTACGTGTGGATCAGTCCAGGTTGAGCTCTCTTAATCCCAACTTATCCGACATTGAAAGGGAAGCAGGAAACCCCCTTACTCCTAGTTCCCCATAGCAGGGTTGAGGGGGGAGCACACATTACAGAGGTTACACATGAACCAAAACAGCGGACACATTTTTTTTTCTGCACCAGTGGCTGTGGGTTTGTCGTTTAGTGATTCCGATTTATGAACACACACACACACACACACACACACACACACACACACACACACACACACACACACACACACACACACACACAGACAGTGGAAAGCATCCCAAGTCCAGCATATGAATTGAAGGTGTGAATCAATGCTGTAACGGATCTGGGGAGTATATGGGTTACTAGTGTTGGGTTGACCCCTGTAGCCACTCCTTTTTATCTCCAACTTCCAGCTTCCCCAGGTGTCACTCCCTGCCACCAACACAGGAATCCCTGATGCTGTGATAGAGTACACAGGCACAGCAAGTTGCTTTAGAGGCAACTAACCCTTGAAGAAATTTGTCCACATGATCAGCTACTGAGTTTTGCACAGGTCTATTAAAGAGGAGAAACATACCCAGTAGCAAGTAGTAGTCTGCTATGAAACAGATTGTGTTGTGAAGGAGCAGGGTCAAAGTGTGGAAGTTTAGCCAAGTTTTATATAAGAACGTCCAAAGATAAAAAGTGACTTAGGAAAGGCAGAGAATGGGAAAGAGGTAAGTTGTAAAAGCAAGCTATAATCCAGTGGTGGGGAACCTTCTCTCTCTTGGGGGGTCACTTTGAACATTCGTATAAGTCAAGGCCTACATAGAAGTTAGGGGCAGGGGTGTGCTCAAGAAAAGGGGGGTCCAGTTCGTAGACCTGTGTCATGGATCTGCTCCCCACCTTTGCGTGTATGCTCTCAGGTTAGGTTTTTCAGTGCCCGGAGGGGAAGGAACTAGATCCAGGGGCCAAATTCAGGAACCCACATTAAAACTTGCAGCAGGCTCACAGGGAGGCGTTCTCAGTTCCTGTCCCAAAGTTATGGAACTCTCTTCTCCTGGAGGTGTGCTTGAGCCCGAGCGTTTTCCAGAGGCGGTGTAAGACTGTTCTGTTTAAGGCAGCATTTGGTGGGCAGGGATAAGGGGTTGGGGCAGTCTTTGACAAACGTGTCATAGCCCCTCAGCGAGAGTGGGGGTTACAAGCAGGGGATGGGGATTGAAAAGAGGATTGGTGGGTGTCTGGGAGAGGGTTGGTGGGTGAGGTTGAGGGGTTTTTTTAAAATTGTTTTTAATGTACGCTTGTGTGTGTATGTTTTATGTGTTTCCGTTAACTGCCCTGAGTCCTTGAGGGAAGGGCAGAAACATTTTTGAAAAAATAAAATAAATTAATAAATAAATTTGGCCCCTGGGCCTGAGGTTCTCCATTCCTGCTATAATCACATAACTCCAGCCCAATTTTGTCCTATATGATTTTGTATGCCAACATATAAATCACCAAAAAAAATTCATGCAAGAATTACAACATAATTTTTTTTTGTTTCAGAGCAAATACCAACATCACATGCAATACCTCTAATGCAGTCCCAATAGAGATTGGAATCCATAAACATACATATCCAATTGTAAACATACATATCCAATTTTAAAACTATGCTGATTTTCAGCTGAAATGGTAATGGCTGCAGACAAGAGCTTTCAGAATCCTTACAGCTGGACTATGTTAGCCATTAAGATGACAGCATTAAGCCCCACATGTTTTAACACAATCTTAACAAAGTCAATGAAAAATGTTTTTGAAGAGTAAATTAGTTCCGCATTTAATATACACAACACTGGGCCATTATTTTGGAAGACCCAAATACTATAAACACTGAGAAGCAAATTCCATGAAGACAACAAAATTTTGTGTTAAAAAATGGCAAGCATAAGCCCACTCTGATGCTTGTTCCAATAAGCCAGTGGTTCCCAAACTTTTTGTGACCAAGGACCCCTTTTCAAATTTCCGAGCCAGGGAGGGAGGAAAGTGCTGGAATCCAGGTTGGAGGTGGAGGGGAGCCAGGGAGGGAGGAAATATTCTGGAACCCAAGGTAGGGATGCAAGGGAGCCAGGGAAAGCACTGGGATCTGGGGTGGGGTGGGGTGCAGGGGAGGAAGGGAAGGAGGGAAAGTGCTGGGATCCAGGGTGGGGGTGAAGGGGAGCCAGCGAGGGAGAGTAAACGCTGGGATCTG
>QEPC01008502.1:879064-892174 GCA_003113815.1 Sphenodon punctatus
TGACCCTCCTCTGCCACCGGAGGGTCAATTACCACCCCCCTTGGCCTCTCTCGTCCTCTCTCACTGAGGGAGGAAACCCTACCCCCCCTACTCCCTTCCCCCTCCACCAACTTCCCCCACCCCCATATCTCCCCACCTTTGACTAAAATACTTTCCCCCATAACCTCCAATAACCCCCCCCAACCACAGTTACATGCCTCCGCCCCTGACCCCGCCAAGGGCTCTTGGGTGTGGCCTTTAGGCACGCGCCTGTGGCGCAGCCGAGCTACCGGCTGCCTTTGGCCCCTGTGGGCTGGAAGTCCCCTCTGGAGTGCTGGCCCCACCCCCTCCTCCAACCGGGGGAGGGGGAGATGGAAGCAAGGGGCCGGCCACTCTCAGTTCTGTTGGGGCCCGCCTGGCCCTGTCACTTGCGTTGTCGCTGCCCCAGCCCCCGTCAGGTCAGCTTGTTGGTGTGTGGGGGGGGAATACGTCCCCACAGCCAGGCCACTGGCTGCCTTTGGCCCCTCTGGGGCCATAGATGTTCTATGGAAGGTGTGTGAGAAATGCGTGCTGGGGGGCGGGCAGACTCGTGAGTGAAACTGCTTTGAAGAGCCCACGAGCCAGGCTGTGCCAGGAGCTCCCCAAAGATTGGGAATGCATGGAGCCATCTCAAGGAACAACAATTACACGTCAATAACCCTTCTTTTTACAACTCCACATCTCCAAGCCTGCACTAGTTCACGACTGTTTGTAATGGCGCCTGGCTCACTTTTGGTAGTGGGGGAATGTCCACGCTCCCCCCCCCCCCAAGTGCGAGTTTGTTTCTCCTGGATTTTAAAATACACAAGAAACAAGCTCATGTAAAAACTAGGGCTGCACTGAATAGGCCATCCGAGTACTCGATACAAGTTCCGAAGTTCCGAGTACCCAGTCTGGGTACTCTGCTGAACTTCAGAACTTTGTCCGAAGACCTGGAATTCAGGACCTTGGAAATCCCAGGAACTCGAAACTTCAGAACTCTTTTGTTTAATTATTTTTAAGTGCACCCACTTTAAAATCATTATGCCAAGCAGTGCCCAGAAAAGCAGGCTAGCAAGTGTGAGACAATCATCCAAGAAGACAAAAGCAAACAGTTATTATTTCCTTATAAATGTGTTTATAAGTCTTATAAACTTGTTTATAAGTCTTATAAACTTGTTTAGATCCTACGTGTTTTATCTCTGTGTGAACCCCTCGGGGCCGGGGCACCGAAGGGGAGCGGGTCCGGAGCAGCGAGAGGCGGCGAGGCAGCCCCAGCGGCGTGGCAGGAGGCTGTAGCCCTCAGCTGGGGAACGGAGGAGGAGCGACGTAACGTGGAGGGCGGGCCGATGGAGGCAAAAGGAGCGTGCCCGGAGAGAGAGGGACGGGCCCACCCGACAAGAGGAAGACGCCGCGCCTGGCATGAGGAAACGCCAGGGAAGCAACCCGAAAGTCCTCCAGCCCGGACCACAGCCCCTCAGCCGGAGGGGTGAAGAACCTCGGCCGCAACCTCCCTAGGAGCCTCGCATCCGGGCCTGGCAACAGGGAAGTGACTTGGGGGAACTAAGGGGGAGGGGAAGTTGGCACAGGCTGGCCGGGGCCACGTGACGCAACGTGGGTCCAAGCCTTAAAGCCCCTCAGGGGGATTGCAGTCCATGGGGAGGGGGAGGGTAGGCTCGGGCAGGAGCCCGCGGGCAGGGAGCCAACTAAGGGGTTGGGGCAACCTTCCCCTCTCCTACCGGCCCACCCGGAGAGCAAAGGGGAACGAGCACCCCGAGAGCACCCCCCCAGGGGGCTCCCGGGGCACAATTCTAGCAGGGGGACGACAACTGGCGTAGTCAGCAGGGTTGGCCTGAAGGGGCACACGGAGGGCCCCATGGATACCCGAAATCCCGCCGCTCCCCCAGCGGGGGAGGGACTCCTGCAATGGGTAGTGGAAACCCAAAGGGTGCAAATGGAGCAACAGCAGGNATGGGTAGTGGAAACCCAAAGGGTGCAAATGGAGCAACAGCAGGGGTTCTTTCAGCAGCTGTCTGCGGAGGTGGCCAGTGCTCAGGTCTCCTCCCAGGCGCGGTTGACTGAACAGCTGTCCTCGCTACTGGCCCCGGCGCTGACGGCTTTAGCTGACTGTGTAGTGGGCTCTAAAAAGGCCCTGCCCCCCCACATGCGGCTGGCCAAAATGATGCCGACTGACGACACTGAGACCTTTATAAATGTCTTTGAGAGGGTCGCGATGGCCTCCAAGTGGCCTACCGAGCAGTGGGCCCTTTTTCTGGCCCCCCTGTTGTCCGGGCCGGCTCAGGCCATCTATGACTGGCTAGACCCCAAGGAGGTCTCAGACTTTCAAAAAGTCAAGGGGGCCATCTTGAGGGATCTAGATATCTCGGAAGAGACGTACCGGAAACGCTTCAGGGAAGAAAGGTACCTCCCTACCTCCACTCCCCGGGGGGTGGCCCAACAGTTAAGGACGCATGTCACGAGGTGGCTAAAACCTCAGACCCGCTCCCCGGGGGAAATGCTATAATTGCTCATGGTGGAGCAATACACCCAGATTCTTCCCCCGGGAGGGCGGGCTTGGGTGTCTCGACACCGGCCCACTACACTGGAGGAAGCAACAAACCTGATGGAAAACTATGAGATTTTCGAGAGTGCCCACGGGGGCCGAGAATTGGGAAAACGCCCAAAAGGGAGTTTGTGGGTTAGCGGGGGTAAAGAAGGAGGTCCTATCACTCCCAATAGTAGGGAAACTCGAAAGGAAGGTCCCCGAGGGGTGGAGAATAAAGAGTATGGGATAGGAGGGAGATACACGACCCCGATCATGGTTTCAGGGAACGCAATGAAACCCAAGAACCACAATCAAGGGCCCAACATCCTAGGGGGTGGCGGGGAGCAACGGCTATGCTTTCAATGCGGGAAACCCAGGCATATACAGAGGGACTGTCCCATGATGGACTGTACCTACGCTGAGGGTTGGTTAGGAGTGGGACGGGAGGAGAAAAACCCAAGCCACCTTGTCTCCGCGTGGATTGGGGGAAGAGAGTATAAGGCGCTGTTGGATACCGGCTTCACTCACATATTGGTGCGAGAGAGTATCCAGGGTTTGACTAAGGCAGGCCGGCCCTATATAGACCTATGATGCGTGCACGGGGATGTAAAGCCCTACCCCACCTGCATGGTGCGTGTATTGGTAGAGGGTAAGGGATTGGACAAAAGGGTAGGGGTCATACCAGGGCTTGCCTATGCGGTAGTGATAGGACGCGACCGGCCCTACAGGGAAGAGCTGTTGTGTAGACCCGAAGGATGCTTAGGAGAAGAGGAAGACTACGCTGTACCAACAGAGGGTATGAAGCCAACCCCGGGAGAGAATCCCCCCGACTGGTGGGGCACACCCTGGCTGGTAAGCCCTGGGGATATTATTAGTGCCCAGCGGGAAGACCCAATCTTGTGGAGGGCCTATGAGAATGTGGGGGTAATTAACGGGGTAGAAAGGGAAAAAGGGGCCCGAACCCAACTGCCCCGCTTTGAGTTGGTCCAAGACCGTCTATACTGGGTGGACCAAGAGCAAGACACGGGTGACGAGGTGTACCAGTTAGTGGTACCTGGGCCAGCTAGGACGGGTATCCTGCGGTTCGCCCATGAGAACCCCTGGGGGGGAACATCTGGGAGCTGATAAAACGTTAGCCAGGATTACCCCGCGCTTTTACTGGCCGGGGATAAAGGAAGAGGTCCGGAGGTTCTGCACCTCCTGCCCCAATTGCCAACTAACGACACGAAGAAAAGTGGCACCAGCACCCTTGATTCCCCTCCCCATAATAGGGGTTCCTTTCGAGAGGATGGGGCTAGACATGGTGGGACCCCTGGAACCTTCCTCAGAGGAATATAGGTATATCATGGTAGTAGTTGATTATGCCACTAGGTACCCCGAAGCGATACCCCTCCAGTCCATTAAGGCCCCGATTGTAGCTAAGGAACTGCTGACCATATTTTCCCGGGTCGGGTTCCCTAAAACGCTCATAACAGATCAAGGCACTAATTTCACGGGGAAATTAATGAAACAATTGTGCAAACTGATGCGGGTAAAACATCTTAAAACTTCAGTATACCACCCCCAAACGGATGGTTTGGTAAAGCGTTTTAACCAGACCCTGAAAGGAATGCTGAGGCGCTTTGTGAGGGAGGAACCCCGGGGTTGGGCCACCCTGTTGCCTGCCCTTTTGTTTGCATACAGGGAGGTGCCCCAGAGCTCCTTGGGATTTTCTCTCTTCGAGTTGGTCTATGGGCGTCAACTCCGGGGGTTGTTGGACGTTGTAAAAGAAGCCTGGGAGGTTCCCGTGGTGGAACCCGTCAATCAAATCCAGTATATTATGCAACTCCGCGAGAGCTTGGCCCGGGTGGCCACTTTCTCCCAGAAGCATTTAGGGGTGGCCCAGCAGGGACAAAAGCGGGTGTACGATCAGAGAGCTAAGCTTCTCCAGCTTCACCCCGGACAACGAGTCTTGGTGCTATTACCTACCTGTGACTCCAAACTCCTGGCCACTTGGCAAGGCCCTTACAAAATTGAGGCCAAGGTGGGGGAGGTGAATTATGTGGTCCGCCAACCGGGTAGGCGACCGGAACGGCAGACATACCACATGAACCTCTTAAAGGAATGGTGGGAGAGGGAACCCTTGGGCGGAGTGGAGGGCACTTCAGTGGGCCCGGGGGGAGACGGGGTCTATGTTGGCCCGGTACAAACCGAGCCTCCGAGAATTCAGCTGGGGCCGATTTGCCACCGGATAGGCAAGAACAGTTGGTAGCCTTGGTATCTGAATACGAGGGGGTGTTCACTGATCGCCCGGGCTATACTTTGCTGGGGTGGCATGATATCCTTACGGAACCCGGGAAGATCGTAAGGGAACCGCCCCGATGAACGTCCCCTCATAAATGGCAGTTAGTGGAGAAGGAGGTAAAAGACATGCTAGCCTTAGGGGTAATAGAAGAGTCCTGTTCTCCATGGAGGAGTCAACCAGTATTAGTGGGCAAGCCCAACGGGTCAACCAGATTTTGTATAGACTTCCGGAAGGTCAATGCCATTTCCCGGTTTGATGCCTACCCCATGCCCCGGGTAGATACCTTGTTGGAGACCATTGGGAAGGCCACTTACTTATCAACCCTCGACCTTACTAAAGGTTATTGGCAAATCCCCTTGACACCCCGGGCTAAGGAGAAGACTGCCTTTGCTACCCACCTAGGGCTATTCCAATTCACACGGATGCCCTTCGGGTTGCATGGGGCCGCGGCTACCTTCCAAGGATTGATGGACCGGGTCATGGAGGGTATGCCGCTGCATATATTGATGATATTATAGTATTTAGCCAATCCTGGGACCAACACCTCCAACATCTTAGAGCCGTCGCCCAGGCGTTGGGACAGGCAGGCTTAACCGCTAACCCCAAGAAATGTAAACTAAGGCTGCGGGAAGTACAATATCTCGGGTATATGGTGGGTAAGGGGTGTATCCGCCCGGTATGGGAAAAGTTACACGCCCTGCAGAACTGGGAATTACCCAATACCAAGGTACAAGTCCAGCAGTTCCTGGGCCTGGCCAGGTACTACCGGAAACATGTGCCCCATTTCGCAACCATAGCCGCCCCCTTAACCGAATTAACGAGGAAAAAGCAACCCAAGACAGTACAATGGACTGAGGAGGGATGCCAGGCCTTCAGGATGTTGAAAAGGAAGCTATGTAGGGCCCCCGTCCGCCACAGTCCTGACTTTACGCTACCCTCTATATTACAAACAGACGCCTCCAACGTGGGGTTGACGCCGTACTCTCGCAGGTGGTCGAGGGGGACGACCACCTGGTGGCCTATATTAGCCGAAAACTGGACTTAAGGGAAAGAGCCTATGCCACCATTGAGAAAGAAGCACTGGCCATTCGCTGGGCAGTAGGGGCTCTACGGTATTACTTGGCGGGCGCGCCCTTCCGGATTGTAACGGACCATGCTCCGTTACAGTGGCTAACATCCATGAAAGACAATAATGCCCGGCTAATGAGATGGTATCTAGCCCTGCAACCCTACTGTTTTACAATATCCCACCGGGCGGGATGGCGACACGATAATGCAGACTTTTTTTCATGACAGGGCTTATCCGCTCCCTGCTTGCAGCAAGACCCGGACGTGCACTTGCCGGCGGGTGTGTGTGAACCCCTCGGGGCTGGGGCGCCGGAGGGGAGCGGGTCCGGAGCAGCGAGAGGCGGAGAGGCAGCCCCAGCGGCGCGGCAGGAGGCCGTGGCCCTCAGCTGGGGAACGGAGGAGGAGCGACGTAACGTGGAGGGCAGGGCGATGGAGGCAAAAGTGACTTAGGGGAACGGGGGAACTAAGGGGGAGGGGAGGTTGGCACAGGCTGGCCAGGGCCACGTGATGCAACGTGGGTCCAAGCCTTAAAGCCCCTCAGGGGGATTGCAGTCCACGGGGAGGGGGAGGGTAGGCTCGGGCAGGAGCCCACGGGCAGGGAGCCAACTAAGGGGTTGGGGCAACCTTCCCCTCTCCTACAGGCCCACCCGGAGAGCAAAGGGGAACGAGCACCCCGAGAGCTCCCCCCCAGGGGGCTCCCGGGGCACAACCCTAGCAGGGGGGCGACACTCTGTGTTCCAACTTTTAATCAGATTTTCCTCCTCAAGAATTCTCATCTTTTTAAGGTATGAGGCTTCCCTTATGAGTATTCCTTTCATTACTGCTTTCCCTGCATCCCAGAGAACTTCCTTACTGATTCTTTCCTTATAATTTTCTTCTATATGTTTTTGAAAAGATTTTTCTAACACTTCTACTCTGAGTGGGTCATACAGCATAGCCCTGTTCAAACACCAGGCCCCTCATTTTTTTCATAGATTCCCAGTCCTGTAGTTCAACATATGGAGGGGAATGACTCCTAGACTAGCTTTTTAAACTAGATTGACTAAGGTCCTAGAGAAAAAAAATCCTATATATCCTGGAATAGGACCCATGAACAGCAGAGTAATAGGTATAATCTCTGCCTGTTGGATTAATCTCCCACCAGACATCAACTAAGTCTTCATTTTCTAGATAATGCACCAATTTTGCACTTTCCTCCCTTGATTTCCCTTTATGCACTTTTGAGTGATCTATTGAGGGATTGAACACTTAGTTAAAGCCACCCCCTAGTATACCTTCTCCTTCTCTACAATTCTGCAAGTGCTTAAAAAACTGTTTAAAAAAGGAAGCACATCCTTGATTGGGTTCATATGTATTGGCCAAGATTGAAACAGAGTGGCAGCAGGTTGGGTGGGGGCAGCAAGCGGCTTGAGCTGTGTCCCAGGCTAAGGTAGTGACTGCTGGCTTCCCTGTGTGCACTTGGGACATGTATACACCAGCCACTGCCACATTTGCTCTCTGGGGTGTGCGCAGAGAGCAAATATAGTGGTGGCCAGTGTGCGCATGCTTTAGGTGCACACAGGGAAGCTGGCAGCTGCCGCCGCCTGAGCTCAGAACACAGCTGTTCTGGGGTCGACCTTGGAACGTTGGTCAGTTGAACAGTTGATCGCGATCGACATTTTAAGCACCCTTGCTATATATCATGTAACAGAAGAGGTGCGGGGGAAGAGAAGGGATAGGGAAGGGGTGCGATATATTAGGGAGACATGAGTGAGAGGTAAAACAACGTGGGTGATAAATGAACCTAACAGAAGGTGAGAACAGCGAGAGATAAGCAATACAAAGGGGAAGAATGTGAAGGGAGTGTGGGGTACAATAGAAGGTAGTAAGTCAATAAGCACTAGAAATAAGCACTACTGAGCAGGTGAAACAGCATAGCTGCCTGAAACCTGGGCTCTGAGGTAATGGAAAGAAATCTACTGCCATCGACCCTCAACCCACTGACACCCCCCTCTAAGTCCCCCCCCCCCAGTGCATTTTTAAGCAGAAAATGAGCTCTTCCTAAAAAGCCAATAATTTAAAGGAACTTTTCACGAAGAAGAGTAATACAAGTTCATTGCTGGGGGAGACCTAACAGACCCCAATCAAAGAAATGGCAGCCATACCAGCTTCAAAGGACAAGGCTACAGGAAAACCTTTGGTTACCAAAGAAGACTTTGAGAAATTGGCCTATGTTTTAACCTCTGCAACCAGGACCCTGAAAAAGGATCTGACAGCCAAGATGCAAGAAGTTGTTATTATTATTATTTATTATTAGCAAGCATTTATATAGCACCAGCAATGTACCTGGCGCTTTACAAAGTAATGAAAGAGACATGGTGCCTGCCCTAGGGCTTACAATCTGAGAGATGGGGTGGGAGGTGGAGACAAAGGAAGGGGAACAGAGGGAGAGACAAGGAGTGTAACATTCATGAAGATGGAGGTCCCAGGTGCATGTGCTTGGCTTGGCTTGGTTACATCAAGAATGATGGCTGGCTGGTCCATGTGGTGAGGATATGAGTACACAGACCTCAGGTAACAGATTGTACTGGATGGAGGGTATCAGGAGGAGTTAGGTGAGGGGAACGAGGAGTTGGGGAGGGCAGAATGGAAGAGGTGGGTCTTGGAGGGTTTTGAAGTTACGAAGGGAGGGGGCGGGGCTGATGTGAGCAGGTAGGGAGTTCCAGGTGTGGGGGGCAGCAAGGATCTGGAAAATATGCAGACTTGGTGAATCAAGTGACTGTCTTTGAAACTGCCCTTAGGGAAGTACATGACAGAAAAATAGCTTTGCAGGAATGTGTGGCTTCCCTGGTGCAGAGTAACAGAGAGCGAGAATTAAACGTGGATGACACTGAGAACAGAGAGAGAAGAAATAACATACAAATCAGATGTTTGTCTGAGAATGCTGAACGGGGCAACCCCATACCATATGTAGAAAATTTAATAGCAGAATTGCTTAGGGGTGTTCTGAATAATAATAATAAAAATTGTTAGTAGTCTCCGAGGTTCTGAGGAGTGGTCTCAAGTGTTCAGACTGCCCTCAGAGAATACGTAGGTGAGTTTCCGAGGTGGGGAGATGGCTGGGAAGAGTCAGTGGGGAGCTTAAGGGGCAGCGGGGGACTTAGCAGGGGGATCAGGGTGGGTTACTTACCTTCCGGAGGGGTCCCGCACGTTGCGTGGCCTCTTCCTGGCTTGTAAGTCTGAAAGTAAAAAAAAAACCTGAGCATGCTCAGAAAGGGCCTGAATGGCCCTTTCTGAGCATGCTCAGTTGTTGTTGCTTTACTTTCAAACTTAGAAGCTAGGAAGAGGCCACACATTGTGCGGGATCCCTCCGGAAGGTAAGTAACCCAACCTGATCCCCCATGCTAAGTCCCCCACTGCCCCTTAACCACCACCCCTGACCACCACCCCCAGTCATCTCTCCACCTCAGAAACTCACCTAAATATTCTCTGAGGGACAGCCCAAACACTTGGGACTGCTCCTCGGAACCTCGGAGAATACTAAAAAAATGTGTATTATTATTCAGAACACCCCTAAGCAATTATGCACATGGATGCTGCAGTTGATCCCTCTGAGGGAAAAGATTCCCTACCTCTGATATAGCACTTTCAGTCTTTCCTACAAGCTGAAAGCTCCCAGACCAGTGAACAAGAAAATAAAATACATGGGGGAAATCCTTAAGATCCCAAATTCAAAGGAAAGTGGGGGCAAAATTCAAAGTGGCTAATGCGGCTATTTGCTCCTTCAAAATCACTAAAACCACACAAGGCTGAGTGCAAAACCAGCAACTATTTTAAGTGTCCTTATTTACCAAACTATTTTGTCACCAAATAAATTATTTGGAAAAGCTTCTATATGAAGTCTGTGATTTTTTTCCACCACAAGCCCACCAAAATATCCCAACCAACCAATTTAAACATTCAAAGTTCAACTTTCTCAAGCATAAAATCACAAAAGAAGAGACAAAATTCAAAGGGGCTGTCACTAGAAAGCACAACACTATAAGACAATATAAGGTCATGTGAAAAGCAAATGTTCACACAGCTGATTTTTTAATTATTATTAATTATTGATATAGTGATAGCAATGTACCTGGCACTTCACAGCTGTTAAAAAAAGACATAGTCCCTCTCCCGGGGAGCTTACAATCTAAGACAGACATTCCCCTGCTGTACTCACTAGTCTATGCACAATATGTCATGTATTTCCAGTTATAAGCCTATATATTTTGGCTATCTGTGTTCCAAATGTATTAACTTTGATTTTTTATATGTTAACTTTCTATTTTAATGTATTGAAATTGTGTTCACAGCATTGATCTCTAAAATCAACTTCTGTAATTATAATGGTTCTAGCTGAAATCCACAGCACATTCCAATAGAAGTTTTTCTAAAGCTTCCCAAATGAACTTTTTACTATTGCCAAGGAAACCACCAAATGGATGAGTCATAAAAAAGGCATATCTCTAACTCCTTCTGGTCTAGCTAAGCCATAAAATGAGGCCCCTCTGGTTAGCTATCAGGATCTGCCCCCAGGCCGGGCCGCGCCGCCGCCGGCCCCGCCGTATAGCCCCGCACCAGACTCACCTCCCAGGAGACCCAGAGCCTCCACAGCAGGAACCATGCTCCCGGACAGCCCCGGAAGCAACAGCTGTTCCACAACCCGCTCCCCCGCTCACGGAGGTCCCGCAGAGTGCAGGGGCGGAGCCTCCAGCACGCCGTCGNCTAAGTCCCCCCCCCCCAGTGCATTTTTAAGCAGAAAATGAGCTCTTCCTAAAAAGCCAATAATTTAAAGGAACTTTTCACGAAGAAGAGTAATACAAGTTCATTGCTGGGGGAGACCTAACAGACCCCAATCAAAGAAATGGCAGCCATACCAGCTTCAAAGGACAAGGCTACAGGAAAACCTTTGGTTACCAAAGAAGACTTTGAGAAATTGGCCTATGTTTTAACCTCTGCAACCAGGACCCTGAAAAAGGATCTGACAGCCAAGATGCAAGAAGTTGTTATTATTATTATTTATTATTAGCAAGCATTTATATAGCACCAGCAATGTACCTGGCGCTTTACAAAGTAATGAAAGAGACATGGTGCCTGCCCTAGGGCTTACAATCTGAGAGATGGGGTGGGAGGTGGAGACAAAGGAAGGGGAACAGAGGGAGAGACAAGGAGTGTAACATTCATGAAGATGGAGGTCCCAGGTGCATGTGCTTGGCTTGGCTTGGTTACATCAAGAATGATGGCTGGCTGGTCCATGTGGTGAGGATATGAGTACACAGACCTCAGGTAACAGATTGTACTGGATGGAGGGTATCAGGAGGAGTTAGGTGAGGGGAACGAGGAGTTGGGGAGGGCAGAATGGAAGAGGTGGGTCTTGGAGGGTTTTGAAGTTACGAAGGGAGGGGGCGGGGCTGATGTGAGCAGGTAGGGAGTTCCAGGTGTGGGGGGCAGCAAGGATCTGGAAAATATGCAGACTTGGTGAATCAAGTGACTGTCTTTGAAACTGCCCTTAGGGAAGTACATGACAGAAAAATAGCTTTGCAGGAATGTGTGGCTTCCCTGGTGCAGAGTAACAGAGAGCGAGAATTAAACGTGGATGACACTGAGAACAGAGAGAGAAGAAATAACATACAAATCAGATGTTTGTCTGAGAATGCTGAACGGGGCAACCCCATACCATATGTAGAAAATTTAATAGCAGAATTGCTTAGGGGTGTTCTGAATAATAATAATAAAAATTGTTAGTAGTCTCCGAGGTTCTGAGGAGTGGTCTCAAGTGTTCAGACTGCCCTCAGAGAATACGTAGGTGAGTTTCCGAGGTGGGGAGATGGCTGGGAAGAGTCAGTGGGGAGCTTAAGGGGCAGCGGGGGACTTAGCAGGGGGATCAGGGTGGGTTACTTACCTTCCGGAGGGGTCCCGCACGTTGCGTGGCCTCTTCCTGGCTTGTAAGTCTGAAAGTAAAAAAAAAACCTGAGCATGCTCAGAAAGGGCCTGAATGGCCCTTTCTGAGCATGCTCAGTTGTTGTTGCTTTACTTTCAAACTTAGAAGCTAGGAAGAGGCCACACATTGTGCGGGATCCCTCCGGAAGGTAAGTAACCCAACCTGATCCCCCATGCTAAGTCCCCCACTGCCCCTTAACCACCACCCCTGACCACCACCCCCAGTCATCTCTCCACCTCAGAAACTCACCTAAATATTCTCTGAGGGACAGCCCAAACACTTGGGACTGCTCCTCGGAACCTCGGAGAATACTAAAAAAATGTGTATTATTATTCAGAACACCCCTAAGCAATTATGCACATGGATGCTGCAGTTGATCCCTCTGAGGGAAAAGATTCCCTACCTCTGATATAGCACTTTCAGTCTTTCCTACAAGCTGAAAGCTCCCAGACCAGTGAACAAGAAAATAAAATACATGGGGGAAATCCTTAAGATCCCAAATTCAAAGGAAAGTGGGGGCAAAATTCAAAGTGGCTAATGCGGCTATTTGCTCCTTCAAAATCACTAAAACCACACAAGGCTGAGTGCAAAACCAGCAACTATTTTAAGTGTCCTTATTTACCAAACTATTTTGTCACCAAATAAATTATTTGGAAAAGCTTCTATATGAAGTCTGTGATTTTTTTCCACCACAAGCCCACCAAAATATCCCAACCAACCAATTTAAACATTCAAAGTTCAACTTTCTCAAGCATAAAATCACAAAAGAAGAGACAAAATTCAAAGGGGCTGTCACTAGAAAGCACAACACTATAAGACAATATAAGGTCATGTGAAAAGCAAATGTTCACACAGATGATTTTTTAATTATTATTAATTATTGATATAGTGATAGCAATGTACCTGGCACTTCACAGCTGTTAAAAAAAGACATAGTCCCTCTCCCGGGGAGCTTACAATCTAAGACAGACATTCCCCTGCTGTACTCACTAGTCTATGCACAATATGTCATGTATTTCCAGTTATAAGCCTATATATTTTGGCTATCTGTGTTCCAAATGTATTAACTTTGATTTTTTATATGTTAACTTTCTATTTTAATGTATTGAAATTGTGTTCACAGCATTGATCTCTAAAATCAACTTCTGTAATTATAATGGTTCTAGCTGAAATCCACAGCACATTCCAATAGAAGTTTTTCTAAAGCTTCCCAAATGAACTTTTTACTATTGCCAAGGAAACCACCAAATGGATGAG
>QEPC01008520.1:1463-37750 GCA_003113815.1 Sphenodon punctatus
CTGAGCGAGCCTCCCCCCCCCCCCCAGAAGTAGGGCCCAGTGCGGCTGCCCCAAACCACCCCACAGTAAGGCTGGCCCTGCCTGTTGAATGCCTGGCCAAAATAGGTCTTGCACTGCCTCCAGAAGATGCCCAGATTAGAACTTAGATGAACATGGAATGGCACATGGGTGAAATCCTCTAGTTGGGGGTTTTACACATGCGTTAGCAGCACATCTGTTGGAACTCTAGTCAGAACGATACCTGATTTGGAGCGGATGTCTCTGTAGATCAGCTTTCTGCAGCAAAAGCTGCTCATCTGCAGCACCAGCCCCCAACCTCAGTCCACCTGCAGAAATTTCAGTCCCTCTCCGCCATCTGTGCTATTGCAAGGGACTGGTCAGTCACACATTACACCACCTACAGGAGAAGAGAACCACAAATGTGGTTAATTGGCACTCCAGTTTTCCAGGAGCAACTGCCCAAGATTTGGCACCCAGATAGACTCATGCTTGCATGTTGACCCAAATATGTTTAGGATCACAATGCTGTGGCTAATGTAATGTGTGAAAGTATCCATGTGCATTTACACAGATACTACTACAGTTGAAGACACTATACCAAGGAGAACCTTTTTCCTCCCAAGAATCACTGAAAATCAGTACAAGCTCTGAAGGCCACACTGAAGTTGGAGGTTGGAGTACTTAAGGAGTGCGCTCAGGATGAGGGAAGAAAGAGACAGGTCCAAGTCGTGGGTGTGTCCCCTGGCCTTCTGTACATGTTCTCATCTCTGATCCCTTCCCCTAAGCTCGCTCTTTGTCCCAGTGCTTGGGGGAAAGGACTAAATCCAGAAACTGGAAAGGGACCAAATTAAGAACTAGCCATGGGCAACATTTGGCACCCAGGTCTGAGGTACTCTCTCTCCTGGTCAGATTATTCATGCTCTTGGAAGGAGTGGCCTATGTATCTTGACAAACGAAGGAGTGTAGGAGTCAGAATAAAGAAGCACATTATTGTCACTTATACCTGTTCTGTGCTCAGAACAGACAAGGTTCAGGGCATAGTTATGACAGGAACAGGCAGTGCCACTACGCTGGTGCCCACGAACCTGGGGCAGCCTTGCTCCTTGATGCAACTACATCCCCTGGTCACTGGGAGAGAGGTCAGGAGCCCATTCCATCTTCTGCACCAAGGCCAATCTAACCTAGCTACAACCTTGGCAAACTTTGAGGTACTGGTAATTCCCCCTGCCCCCCACCATTGACCATTGTCTGTCCGATAGATATATACTTTTTCATCTCAGCAGTGCATTTCCATTTTCCACTGACTTCTGTACCCTTCGTTCCCCCTGTTTAAATAGAAATGCATCCCACATTCTTGGAAAGGGCTACTCAGTTTTAAATATATATACACGTTCTGTCAGAGATACAAATAACGAGGAGCGGAAGCCACACCTCTTCAGGTCAGACCACTTCTCTGAGAACCAGAAAGAAGGTTCGGCTGTCCCATTGCAGTGCTGCTAGGTGGTTTTGTGGCACAGATGAGCGCACACGCTGTGGTCAGCAGTGAGCACGACTCGAGCAGCATTGTTTTGGTTGTGTTCTTTTCAGTTCACTGGCAACGTGTGCTGCAAAGAGCCTGCCCTCTTGGCCACCCACAAACCATCCCGCCCTCCCTCAGTCTTCCCAATTACTAGCAAGCTACGGTCCCACACAGACTGCACTTCGTTATAGGACAGACGTTATTCATTTAAAACATAGCCCTCAAGTCTCAGCCTCTTATCATTTTGTTTATTTGACTGATTGATTTAAACAAGGTTATTTTGCAGTTTCCTGGACCTTTCTAAAATGTCAGGTGTAAGTTTAGAAAAAAATTAAAAGCAAATGGACTCTATGCCAAATGCTCATTCTTGTAATGGCTATTGTATTGCTGAGGGAGATTACCATTTACATTTGTAAATAGTGAAGGATTCTCTAGCAATTTTTGCACCAATAAGGGGGATATTCTGCTCTTATATTTTTCCATGTGTTTTCTAATGTATGTGGCTTGCTCTCTTCATTCTGGGCTAAACAGGCCGTATTTCAGTCGGAGGAAAACTAAGCCAGCACTTGAACAGTATAACCCCACTGAAGTGGAAGTCAGTGTAATTACTCCAGACTGAAACCAAAGTGGAATTACTGAGATTAGAGCACTACATACTGGCCATATTGCTCCTTCAAACCCTCCATTGGGGAGGCGGTCTAAAAGTTGACAGGGTCCGAGTCATACTTTTGAAAGTGGGTTGCTCTTTCATCAGCAGCCATTAATTACCAAAAATCATATCAAAAAACAAACAATAGAAATATTTTTTCCCAAATTAAAAAAATATCAATAAAGAATGAAATTATCAAGCATTTAAAAAGTAGCACAGACAAGGGAATCTTTTTTAATAGTTGGCCTTGGAACTAACTTTTTAAGGCACGGATGGGGTATAATAGCTGTAGCAAGTGCAGCTGCCCTTCCCCCTCCCTCCCCCGTATGCATATTCAACACTGGAGTGGATTGCGCCAGTAGGGGGCCCATTCCATTTTTTGCACGACATTCCCCCCCCTAGCTGTACCCCTGGGCAGGGACTAGTTCTGTTCAGTTCTGGGAAGGCTAGTAATTCGTTTTAGTTACCCAAAGTAAATTGACCTATCACAGCTTAAACTGGTTAAGCCTGCAGAAATCTGTCTGCACAGGTCACAGATAAATCCATGAATTAGAACATGGCAGCCCTAGACTCTCTAGATGGGACCACCTGTACCACATGCTAAACTCATCGGACTTGTTCGCAAGATAGCATCATCTCAGTGCCGTGGCAGAGCAAAGCAAAGCAGACAGGAAGAAAGGGAAGCCCATAGGTGGTGTGTGACTGAATAATTTGCTACTATATAGGGGCCAACTCTTCCCGCCCCCCTCAGCCTGGCAGAGGTACAATTACAAATTTATGAATAGTTTAAGGTCCTCAAAAGAGGAGAATAGATGGCCACTTAAAGCTGGAGATTTGTGCCTTGCAGAAGTCTGGAGTTCATTGCAGGAAACCACTTCCATGGGTCAGTGGGTGGGTGAAGTGTTCACATATCACAAATCCATGGCGAGTCCCCTGGGCTGTGGAATCCATGGGCTTTGGCAACTTGGAAACAGGCCTGAAATGGAGCTCTGTCTCCAACAGAAGCACTTTCTCTGAAGCCTGCCCAGTGGAATGGAGGCCAGCCACAGTCTGGTTCCTGTTCCACCAGAGCTCCCATCTGTGCATCTCTTGTTTACTGCACATGTGCAAAACGGTGCCATCTGTCCTAGCGGCAGGTGCCATCTTGTGCATGTGCAAATATAAACTACCACGTATGCACAAGATGGGGAAGGGGGAGCAGTAGAATGGAGATTTGGTGTAGTCAGAAATCCCTACTGGATCTATGCAGCCCATTCCAAAAATGTAGATTAACTCTACGATGACAAGACGGGCATTATGATTCAGTCCTACTTGGAAATCATGACATGTGAATGTATCTTTGGTGACAAGACCACATGGGGAGAAAACCTCTTGCCTGCCACTGTCCCCCAAACTTCTGGCTCTGTGCTGGGCTTCAGGTAGAAATCCTGTATTCCATGCTACAGAAGCGCTGCGGAACTGTCCCATGGGGGTTGCACCAGCCTAATGGCTGTAATAAGCTCCCAAGACAATTTGGTCACCTAGCGAATAGCTCTAAATGATCATTGAAATGATTTATCTAAACTGTTCATGAATTTGTAATTGTATCTCACGCAGAGATGGGGCTAAAAAGAAGGGAGGGAAAACTCCTATTGTGGTAGATCCCCATTCCAGACCAACAAGACCCTGCCCTCCTTCCTGCCTGGTATGGCAGGCATGAGGGGCAATGGAGGTTTAGATCAGGTTCACCTTGGCCGGCATATATTCCCTCAGTTTCAGCCACCATGACTATGGCACTGGACTGTACACTGAACAAAATGGCTGCCTTGCTTAAGTAAACATGTTCCACTCACCCTTTAGTGACAGAGAGAAGACCCCACGAGGAAGAGGCAATTACGGTTACTGAACGAAATGAAGCAAATGAGGAGAGAAATGAAGCAGATGAAAGGAAGACTTCATCCTCAAACTCCTTGGAATGGGTAAGTGTGATAACAGAACTGCTTGGTCTAAACTGCTGGTTCCCAGACCGAGGCTCATGAGCAACATGTTGGTTGGTCACAACAGCTCAGCAAAGAAATGCAAAATATTGACAGGGGATGGAGGAGAGAAAAAGCAGCTTGGAAGTGTCCAGAAAAAGGTTAAATCGCTTCTTGCAGAGGAGACTGTCGGGACTGAGAGAAACACTGAGCTGCTACGGCGTCTGCTGCAGGGGGGAAAGTGGTGGTTTTCACCCCCAAGGCTAGGGTTTCTTAAAGAAACAGGCCCACTTAAATAAAAGAAAATCAAGTAATTTAGTATCTGTCTACTTTCATTTTTTTTTACATACAACCACAGAACATACTTACAAGACTTAAATTTCAAAATAAAGTTTTAGCTGGACATAAACCTTGTACTTTGTAAGTGGCTTACAACCAGAAAAGGGTTGGGGACCACTAGTCTTAAAGAGGTATGGGCTCTGCAGGGCAGTGCTCATAGCCTTTTGCTGTCAGTCAAACAAAACAAATCATTTGTGGCATTCGACCTATTCCAATTGGTTTGCATAAAGCAAACTCAGACCATATGCAAAACTTAGTGAAATTTGTTTTTTGTTTCGATTGGCATTTAATTGCTTCATTTGCTTCTTTAACTACCCTGTTTGGGTTTTAATCGTTCAGTACTTCATGTCTTTGATGGTGCTACTTGGCATTTTAAAAAAGGATGCTCACTCTATTGGTCTTATCATTCAGAGTCACCTTTTCCCCTGTAACTAAGCTAAGCCACACCTGCGACTTTTCAACTTCTTCATGAATGCATCCTCTCTTTCCCTGTGTTCCCCTCTCCCTTGTCTATATTTGTCCCACGGGGCAGGAACCGATCTGTATCTAATTAATGACTGTTCAGTGCCGGGTACATTGGTGACACTACATAAGCACTTAATAATAATAATAATAATAAATAATAATCATGATCCTAAGCCCCTGCATGCGCAGCTTAAGCAAGGGCATGTGTGCAAGCACACGTGCACAGAGTGTGCCATAGTTGGGCTGCACGCAGGGCAAGTGCGAGTTGCACGCATGGGTATATGGGGGCATCGTGTGTGCTTGCACGCACACTGCATGGGGCTTGGGATTGGCCCCATTGATCATTTAAATATGACTGGGCTGGGGGATGGGTGTGTCCCTTTACACAGACACACCCATCTCCACCCACAGAGCCTCCTCCAGTTTTCTGTCGGGCTCCATGGGTGGAGGTGGGTGTGCGATGAGTGGAGGTGGGTGTTGCACAGGAGCACACACACATCCCTACCCATCCCATTCTGTGTTCACAGGGGCAAACACAGAGTGGACAGCCCCCCCCCCGCCAGCTGTTTACATGGATGTCCCCTCGCACACCCACCCGAACACCAAGCAGAGGGGGGCCATCCATGTAAAAATGGCCTGTTAGGACACGGACCCACTCCACAAGTGAATATTGGGGGCTGGTACACCAATATCCAAACGACCTCTTAAATTTAGGGGGAATTAGCCAAATTTATGCAAAGTAAAAGAAAGGGTTCGTGCGTGTCCACTGGGATCAGTCAGAGGACGTGATGCACTGCCCCTCCCACACCCCAATACAAAAGGGGATACTCCGATAAAAGTGAGGGAGATTTATTGACACAGAACTAAGTACAATATATAACCAGTTCACCCACGAGGCAATTAGGATTCTACAGGTAGTTTTCTATACCCTCCCCCCAAGCACAGTTGATGTAAGTACACAATAATTCACATAGAGAAACCCTCCGGTCTGGTTACCCTGATGTAAGTGGACATTGTGAGAGAGGGAGGGAGGGGAAAAAAATGGGAAATAAGCAATATTACCTATCCAGTCCTGTTGAAAAGGGACAGGTGACCCTGTAGACCCAGCAGTGTTCAGGGGGGTGGGTTGGGGGAGCTGGACAGACCAGGCGGGGTCTGGGAGAGATCCTTGAGGCAAGCATGCACAGAGTAACCTGCTTGTGTCTGCGTTCAGGAATAACCCAATTTTCTCATGGAGGCAAGGGCAGCTATAGGGTCCTTTAGAGGCGGGGCAGGAGGGTTTGCACAAAAGGGGGTATCAAAAATGCCTAGGAACCTTTTGCACAAAAGGGATCCCAGAGGTGCTCAGGAATGCTAGGGCTGAGAGAGGATGTTTTGGGGAGAATAGAGCTTTAGAGAATTTCAATGGAAGGCATGGCCGGATGAATAAGAGGGCAGAAGGGAGTTTCTATAGACAGGAGAAGAAGGCTATTTTTAAACAGGCATGGAGCTATCAGCCTAATGATCGATCTATTGCTTGCTCAGAGATTTAGGTGGCCGTGGAGGGCTCATCTCAAAAGAGGGAGGCTAGCTATTTTTGACTGCGCCATTGTTTACCCAGGAACCTCCCTTATTCCATTCTCTTATCCCTTCCGACCAGACCAGTTTTGCATGGGACCTTTATTTCCTTTTCCCCCTTCCCCCTTCTGTTCCCCTGCACCCTTTGGCCTGTGTCTCGTGGGGTGCTGCCAAGGGGGAGGGAGGGGGGAGTCTATGGTTTGGGGGGGAAATGGTGTCGTTCCTAATAGGCCTATGTGGCATAACAAAGAAAGAAGTCATTAAAAGTACCGAATAACAAAATAATTATAAGTCAAGCACCAGATAGTGATGTACCAAAGTGATGAATTTTACAAGAGCAATGAATATCAATATGGATATTAATTTCTAGAAGTGGCACCCTGGGGGTGGGGTGGCAACTCTACTTTAAACAGGTTATATTGTGTTCCCCCCAGGCATTGCTTTATATTCCTACTGCTAATAGTGGGGAGGCAGAAGGAGCAATGGTGGGGCATAATAATGGGGAAAAACACAGTGAACACAGATCTCTAGGTATAATAATTCTACAAGGACGATTGGGGAGGGGGTGGGACAGTATAATTAGGAGAATTTGCTCACCGAGGTTTTCCATACGTGTCAACAGATCATTTTACAGCTCTTTGGGGATTGATTGAGTTCTTTGGGGAGCATGAAGACCTATCTATTTTTTTAAAAAGTGTCATTATTATTTGATAGGGGGAACCAAAGCCATAAATCTTGCTAGTGTGAAAAGCAGGACTTAAATGGTACACTGGACACAAACAATAAAATATTCTAATTGCTGCTTAAGAATTCGTGGCTCGCTTGTTAATATTGATGAGGACAGGAAAGAAATGAGGTTGAAAATGGGAATACAAGCATTAGGTTTCCATTAATTGCAGTGGGCTCATAAGCCCTTCCTCTCCCTCCCTCCCTCCCCACCCCCGCCATAAGATAACAAGAACTATCTGGAGGAAAGCACAGTTTGTGCAGTTTTGTAATAAAAAAACCTATTAGCCGCAGTGACCTCCCATCACTGCACACCCCAAAACTTTCCTCTTGTTTTTAATGAAAGTGGCTAGGTTGGTTTCACAGTACTATTATTTCAAAGTATTATCGGGCCTCATAAGTCATTCCAGAGGTGCAAGACACTTCAGGCTTTGTGAAGCCAGCCAAAGTCTTATGCGTATGTGAAACGTTGAGTACAGGAGGGCGGAGAAACCGGCACCCAACCAAAGTTTGTGAAACTGTGGGCTGTAGGGCGGAGGCAGAGGAGCCAACAGTCAAAGGATATAAGCCACAGGAGGGTGCTAGGTAGGGAAAATCCCCTGGCACTACCTCAGAGTGCGAGTTGAGGTAGCAGGGTAGGCAAACGAGCTGGCCATTTAAGAGAGGGTGTAGGATAGGTGAAGAAGCTGGCACCCGGGGCATGGATTATAGGAGAGCCAAAGGGGGCTATTCCTGGGCCCGAATAAAATACTTCAAACAAATAGAGGGGTTAGGGGTTAGTCAGGGGTGCCTGTTGGCCCCCTTGTTATTCTCTATATACGTTAATAACAGATCTGATTTACAAAATCTGACTTTTCACCTACCCAAGATTCTGTCCACGCATGTTGGAGCATTATTCTGTGCGGATGACATCATCTTGATCTCAAGGATGGTTATTGGTTTAGAGAGAGCTATGCTGAGTTTTGCTGAATTATGTAAATCCAATAAGATGGGCATAAATTATAACAAAACTAAGATAGTTCGGTGGGGTAGAAGGGCCAAGGCACATTGACAATTATAGGAATGATATAGTTAAGATGTTCTTTCATTTAGAAGTGGTCTTCTCGTCTAGTGGTAGCTGGGTGAACCATATTGCAGGGGCTAGAATTAAAAGTACTCACTCTATGTGTGGGGTATGGAGATTTCACAATTCTCATGCTGGTAGATCTGTTTTGGTGGTTATAAAAGCCTTTAAGTTAAGGTTATTTCGCAGACTGTATATGGGGCAGAGGTATGGGGTTATTTGACAGATAATAGCTTGGAGGTAACCCAGAATGTTTTGCAGATCGCTTTTAGGGCTACCTAGGTGATTTCCTGCACCTTTTCTTAGAGCAGAACTGGGCTTAGAATCCATATTCTTGATTAAACCAATAACCAGTCAGTCGCTTGGTAATAAACTACTGACCTTCAAACCCTCGTGGTTGCTGAAAATGTGCTATCTGGAGGATGTGTCTCACCCGGTGGATTTGTGTTCTCCATGGCTGGCATTTGTAATTACCACTTTGAACACTACCAGATTCCGGAAGGGAATTTAACGAGCAATATCCTTCAGTTACAGGACCATCTGATCCTATCCTTAGGTGCTGCAAAGGAGAGTAGCCAACAGTGACAGATGTCATGGGTGTCTTCACCAATGAAAGTTGCAATTGATTAAGAACTAATTGACCTTTGTGAATTGCCCCAAGTCCTATGGCTCCTTGGCCCAAGAAACCCATATTGATCATTTTTTGAGTTTACTGGGAAATGTATTTATTTATACAAAAATTTTATCCTGCCCCTCCTGCCCACAGGGCAGCCCAGAGTGGTGAACAGCAAATATAAAACCAACAAAACAATGAAACAGTTAAAATTCACAAATATGTAGGGGAAAAAACTCCCCCTCCCCCCCCCCCCGCCAAAGGCCTGGCGGAACAGCCAGGTCTTACATAAACGTCAAAATAACAGAAGAGTGGGGGCCAACCGAACCTCCTCCTGGAGCGAATTCCACAGCACAGGGGCAGCCACTGAAAAAGTTCTAACATCGGTGGCCACCCACCTCGCCCGGGGAACCTCCAAAAAGACTCCCACGGATGATCTCAAGGGTCACATGGGGAGTGAGGCAGTCCCGCAGATAAGCAGGGCCCAGGCCGTGAAGGGCTTTAAAGGTCAAAACCAGCACCTTGAACCTAGCCCGGTGCTTTATAGGCAGCCAGTGCAGAGTCCGGAGCACTGGTGTCATGTGCTCCCTGCGGCCCGCCCCCGTAAGGAGACGGGCCGCGGCATTCTGCACCAGCTGCAGCCTCCGGACCAGCTTCTCGGGCAGCCCCACGTAGAGCGCGTTGCAGTAATCCAGCCTCGAGGTGATGAAGGCATGGATGACAGTGGCGAGGTCGGAGTCTGAGAGATACGGCCGAAGCCGCCGGACAAGATGTAACTGCCGAAACGCACTCCCCGCCACGGCCACAACCTGAGATTCCAAGCTGAGCCGCGAATCAAGGAGCACACCCAGACTCCGCACTTGAGACACCATGGGGGGGCGAACCCCCCCAACAAGAGGAGATTCAACCACCCCCAGGCTCCCCAAGCCCTCGCCCACCAACATCACCTCCGTCTTGTCAGGATTCAGTTGCAGATGGCTCAACCTCATCCAAGCCCCCACAGCTGACAGGCACTGGGAAAATAAGGAGACTGCATGGCCTGGGTCGGTGGAAAAGGAGAGGTAGAGCTGAGTGTCATCAGCATACTGATGACACTGCATGCCCTGAAACCCCCTCACGATCTCCCCTAACGGCTGCATATAGATGTTAAACAAGAGGGGGGACAGAATGGCACCCTGCGGGACTCCACACGTGAGGTCCCGGGGGGAAGACGTACACTCCCCCAAGACCACCCGGTGAGTTCTCCCGGCCAGGAATGAACGAAACCAGTCCAAGACCGTTCCGCCAATTCCAGCACGGTCCCGCAGGCGAGTCACCAACACCTCATGATCGACTGTGTCGAATGCAGCCGAAAGGTCTAGCAGGACCAGTAAGGTCTGACGACCCTGGTCCAACGCCAGACGGAGATCGTCAACCAAGGCCACCAATGCCGTCTCCGTACCATACCCAGGCTGAAACCCAGACTGGGAGGGATCAAGGAAACCGGTGCGGTCCAGATGTTCCTGGAGCTGCCGTGCCACAGCCCGTTCAATAACCTTCCCTAAAAAGGGAAGGTTAGAGACCGGCCGATAACTGGCAGGAGCATCAGCGTCAAGAGATGGTTTCTTGAGCAGGGGTCTAACCACAGCCTCTTTTAGGCAGTCAGGCACCCTGCCCTCCCGAAGGGAGGCACCAACCACCCCAGCCAACAACGGCCGTAACGTCTCCTGGCTGGCTTTCACCAGCCAGGACGGGCATGGATCTTGCTCACAAGTAGTGGCACGAACAGATCCCAACAAGGAATCCACATCGGCAGGCGACACCATCTGAAACCGATCCCACAAAACAGGACAGGACGGGGCATCCATAGCCCCAAGATGATCCTCTGCAATAACTGTGGTGCCGAAATCGTGGCGGATGCGAGCGATCTTATCTACAAAGTACTCGATAAACCGGTCACAGCGGTCACTGGATTGCTCCAGGTCCAGGCGGAGACAGGCAGGACTGACCAAGCCTTTCACCACCCGGAAAAGCTCCGCTGGACGTGACTTTGCAGATGCAATAAGAGCAGCAAAGAACTGCTTCTTTGCTGCCTGCACCGCCACAGCATAAGCCTTTAAACTGCTCTTATGCTGCGATCGATCATACTGGTCGCGAGTCCGGCGCCACCGTCGCTCTAACCGCCTGCTCTCCCGCTTCAAACACCGCAGACCCTCAGTAAACCAAGGAGACCTGCGGGAGACTCGAGAGGGCAGCGGACGCCTGGGAGCCACCCTGTCTATGGTCTCGGCCAACAAGGTGTTCCAGAAGGCTACGAGATCATCGACAGAGCGGGTGTCAAGGTCCAGGGGAAACTCCCCCAGAGCATTACGGAACCGATCCAGGTCCATAAGTCTCCGGGGGCGGATCAATCTAATAGGTCCTGCACCCCGTTGGGGGCTGACATGCGCCAGGATGCATGCCTTAAGGAGGTAATGGTCAGACTGTGACAAAGGCTCCACCCCCCTGACTCCTACTAACTGACTTCCTGCCTCAAGGCTGGTGCAGAAAACCAAATCCAGTGTATGTCCCTCCTCATGTGTGGGGCCACAGATGATTTAGGACAGGCCCATGGTTGTCATGGAGGCCATGAACTCATGCCTCGCTCCTCCAAGATTGGTGTCAGCGTGGATGTTAAAATCCCCCAAGACTGCTAATCTAGGGGTTTGGAGGATCATGTCTGACACCAGTTCAGCAAGAGCATGTAGGGATGCTGCCGGGCAATTGGGTGCACGGTACACCAGCAGCACCGCTAATCTGTCCCCGGCCAAATCCAACACAAGATGGAGGCACTCAACACCTGGTGGAGCCTGCACCGGATACCTCCTAAAAGTCAATGCATCCTTGATCATAAGGGCTACACCACCCCCCCCACCCCCTGTCCCTCCAGCCAAGGTTGATGCTGCACAGAGAACCCAGCCGGGACAAGATCGGCCAGAATAGGGCCCGACTCATTGTCCAGCCAGGTCTCTGTAATACACACGAGGTCGGTGTCCCACTCTGGGATTAACTCCTGGATGGTAGAGGACTTATTGACAACTGACCTCACGTTCAGCAGCACCAAACCAAGACCTGGGGTCTCCTGGGACTCGACCCACAATGTACCCATGTGGGGGGTTGAGAGGGGAAGGGGCACAAGGCACTGCTCCCTCCTCACTGATGGAACACACCTCCCCTTTGGACCATATCTCTCCCGACCCGTAACAACCCCGATAGCTGCAGAAGCCCTCCCATCCTCAGAGAACCCTGCTAGACACCCACCCTCCATAGGCTGTCCCGACAGGCCAGAGAGGGGGACCGTACCCCCAACACACACACCCTGCCCACCTCTGCCACCAGCGGGCAACCCTACCCCCTGGAGGGTCACCCCTGCTCACACCAGGGGTTCCCCTCCACACCTCCCTCCCCTGCCACAAGACGGAGGCCGCTAAGCCCCACACCACACCCAACCCACTACCCAAATTTTAACCCCCTCACACTCACAGTTCCCTACAGATTATCCATGGTTCCAACCTTTCGGTATTTGAGGTGGTTGTGTTCGCAGTCTCTCCATTGAAACAATCGCATAGCTAGTGAAAGATTAATTGCTGAACAATCCATTTCTGGTATAAAACGTTTTCATTCAGCGTTTGCATGGAAATCAGTCAAGACCACCCTGGAGGCTTTTGAGGATAAAGTGGTATTCCAGCTGTTGTATGGGGGGGAATTTGGGAATATGACTGGGGAGTCAACATCAAGAGATGGTTTCTTGAACAGGGGATGGATGACTGTAGTTTTGAGGACGTCAGGCACCCTGCCCTCCCGAAGGAAGGCATTGACAACCCCAGACAGCAATGGCTCCAGTGTTTCCTGGCAAGCTTTCACCAGCCAAGATGGGCATGTATCTAATTTACAACTGGTCGCTTGCACCACACCAAGCACAGCCTCCACATTGGTGGGTGAGACGAATTGAAGCCGATCCAAGCAAACCAGATAAGACAGGGCATCCCCAACCCCAAACTGCACTAAAATTACCAGTGTATACATACATTAATATATTTGACATTTGATAGACTGTGCTGCACACCACCTCTGGAAAGAAAGTTGTTAATATTTTTCTGTCAAGTTTTTATATCACTTTCTAACAAATAAGCTTGAGAAATTATTTTCCTCTGAAGATAGTGAATATAAAGGTGTAGTCGAGTCCTAGAATCATGGTTAGTATTTGAAAGCTCCCAACTTACTGAAACCAAGCCAAGAATGTGTACCGGAGCTCTCGCATCCTTACAAATGTTGCATCCCTTGTCTCTCCCTCTGTTCCCCCTTCCCTGTCTCCCCTCCCCCGTCTTTAGATTGTAAGCTCTCGGGCATCTTATTCTTTGTAAAGCGCTGGGTACATCGTTGGCGCTGTATAAATGCTTATAATAATAATAGCAACAATGATAAAATTAATATTCCTCAGAACAAGTTATTGAGGAGTTTGCTATGTGTTCCCCCGTCAACACCAGCACCATTTTTGAGGCTCGAATCTGGGTTGTCTAACTTGATTACAAAGTGTACCATCCAGTTGTTGGGATATTGTTTTCATATATTAGCCCAATCTCCTACCCGACTTTCCAAAATGCCTTATTTGGAAGATCGCAGCAGGAGTTTGAACCAACGTTCTCCGGGGTTAAAATTCATTACCAACCTGGTTCCCGTGTATGACAGTAATGCAGAGAGAGACAGTTGAAAAATATTAAAATGCATATCTGTTTGACTTTTATATATAAGAATGGCTGGTAACAGCAGTGAGAGACTCCGGCCCAATGTTATAGTGGGGGCGGGGCGTAATAGAGGGGAAAATAGAGATAACAGAAATATTCCTAATGAGAGGGAATATTTCAAACAAAACAGAAATTGCATAGCATAAAACTGTGATTTTAAAATGCTAAAAATAAGACTGTAAAACACACCAATACAATGATACGAGATGTTTGTACTTGAGGAAAAAAATGAGAAATATGCTATGCAGGGATTGTAATATGGAAAATAAAAGTATGTTAAACGTTTTTGTTTTTTATTCATTACCCACACCTTTATTGGCTTGGGATATTACGTTAAAGATGGCCAAAGATTATTTACTCACCAAAATGATGTTGCGGCAACGAGGTATAGATCTATTGCTCCATCTTATTGCCTGTGGAAAGTCGATTTGGGCCCTGAGATGTAGGTGTCTGTGCCCCTGGACCGTAGGCTGCTTATGGCCTTGAGCAGGCTCCGTATGGAGCAGATGCCCTCACCCGTAGTGGAAGGCAGGAGGTTGGGGACCCCTAGCACGGATAGACTCTGCAATTGTGGGGCAATGGTTCCTGAGGATGTAGTCCATTATGTTTTCAATTGTCCCCGCAACAACACAATACAAGTATATTTAACCCCTCTTGTTTCTAAACTTGAGCATTTGTCAAACATGGAAAAGTTGGTCTGGCTCTTGCTTCATCATGACTCAGTGGTAATAAAGAAAGTGGCACTATTTGCATATAAGGCAGAGGCTATTAGGAAACAAATTAAGAGTGCACTACAAGCATAACAGTGGACTAGTACTTTAACATTTGTTACTATGTGGTGCACTGAGTGTCGATATTGGAATAGTGTGTTATCCATTGTCCTGTTTCATTCTTTGTATTGTATGTTTATATTATAGGTATAATGGCAGATGTGTGTTTTATGTTTTATCATGTTAGAGCATGGCATTAGCTGATCTAAATAAAATGTATCTGTCGCCATATTTGGAATGGGGGAGGAATTTTCCCTCTGGGTCGATTGGCAGTTGATGCCGAAGGTTTTTCACCTTTCCCTGCAGAATGGGTGTGGCTCGCCTGTTTGGGACATCTGGATCCTTCTTTTTCTAACATTGTTTCCTGTTATTTCAGGCAGTGATGTGCTCTGGTTGGTCCCAGTCTCTACTTGTAGCGATTGGTGGGATTTCTCTGTGGGGATGGTTGGGGTGTGGCAGGTCCTGCAGTGGTGCTGGGGGCTGGACTAGATGACTCTTGAAGTCCCTTCCAGCCTTGTGACTGACTACTGACCTTGGAGGGCTAGATTGAAGCACCACTGCTGTTATGGAGCCTCAAGCAGGCTCCCTCTGTGTCGTCCTCTCTGCTCCAGGTTGTGCATGTGCGAAATGGCCACCACCCTTAACCAAAATGGCATCGCTGCATGTTGGTTAAGGGCGGCAACCATTCTTACCATGTGCAATCCGGAGCAGGAAGGATGCCGCGGTGAGGGAGGCTGTCAGAGCACCCACAGCAGGGCAGTGCTTCAATCAAGCTCTGAGGCAGGTAAGTAACACTCCAGGGCCCCAGGGGGATGGGATTGGGAGGAAATATGGAACTGAAACTTGGGATCCATATTTCCATCCCTAATAGAGACTATATGATAGTGGAGATATTGAACTGAAAGAGAGTGTGAAATAATGAGACTTGAGCGAGTGGATGTTGAGTGGATTCCCTTGAGAGTGATGGAACGGGGTTGGATGCAGCTACATGCCGTTACAGCATACACAACATTCCAAACTTGTCATGTCAGAGGCAATGCAGATATCGCTGTTTTCCTGTGAACTGACCTGCATATGTTCCTCTTTTTTTCGTTCTAAAACACAAACTGTGCAACCCTTCTTCCGCTAAACAATGGAACAGTTCGGCTAGCTCTGCAAATCTGGACATGAAATAATAGGATGCTAACCCTAAAAAAAAATCTTTGCACCTACCCCACATTCATGGGAGTTGGAGGACAGGCCTGTACCACTTCTACTTTCCTTGGGTTTGTCACCATTCTATGAGAGAAAATGGTGCCCTAAACATGGGGCCTGGGAAAGGGGTTGCAGATGCAACTGCACCCCCTCCGGCTTCTTCCTGAGCCCACTCTCTTCATGATGGGAAGGTCAGGCAGGCACGAAAGAAGTCATCTACCCCTTTCTGATGTGGGCACACCCCATTTCCAAATGCTATGACATAATGTCGTCAGAAAGGGGTGAGGTGACGGCAGGACAGGCCTTGCCACTGGGCAACCACCCTCAGCCCTTCTCATCTAGAGGCCCTGGAATGGTCCCCCGATTTCACCAGAGCAGCTGCAAGGGTAACCACTTTCTCCCAGCAGGGCCCTGAACATGATACTTTTCGAGTTCCACAGAGGAGGGGAAGGGGGTGGGGTCACCAAGGGCACAGCATTTTATCTTTGCTTTGGGCCCTTCAAATTCTAAGGCTGGCCCTGGGTGACAGGGCTGTCGTAGGCTGCTTGCACATGAGACAGGAGGGAAGGGGGACTGCCACAAGCCAAAAATCACAGCGGGGGGTGGGAATCACGTGAAGTCCTTCTCGTGTGTGCAGGGGGTTTGACATCTTTAGCCCATTACAGTCATGATTTCAGTGGCGGGAGAAAGGGCTGAAAATCCAGCCCTGTCTCCCATCGCTGAAATCGTGGAAGATATGGGCTAAAGACGCCAAAAACCTCATGTGCATGAGTGGAACTTGGAGTGATTCCACACCCTGCCATGGTTTTGGCTCACAGCAGTTCCCCTCTTGTGGCTAAGTGGCCTTATTCTTCCCTCTTGAATTTAAGTGGAGCTGACCTAGAGAACCCCAGAGTGGCCTGCCTTTACATGTGACGGATGGCCCCCCCGGGGGTGGGGTGGAACAGGAACGAAGTAGGTGTCCATCTAAAGACCTCCAAAGTTGAGGCAGGACATCTGGTCACACAAGCTCACCTTCCTTCACATTCTCTCTTGTACACTAGCACGCTCATTCACCCCAGCATTCCTCCCCCCATCCCCATGCACCAACAGGGGGAGGGTGCAGCTCTCTTCAGTAGCCCAGTTATGCCAGGGAGGGGGCAAGGGACTCCAGCAGCTGTGCACAGCTCCACATGGGGAGAGGGGACACTATAGTCATGCACCACCTCCTCCAGCTGCCATCAGCTTTTAGCGCCACCCCCATCAGCTTTTAGTGAATTGAAGCATACAACCTTTGTTTAATCTTGGATAGAACATCTGACAGTTTCTGAACAATTTAAAAGGAACATTGAAAACATCTCTGTGACTTAAAGGAATGCCCTCACCCACACTAGTTCCCCTACTACGTAAGTGTGTGGGGGGTGACCTTCAGCTTAGAATGAGCTTTTCCTTTGTCGTTAGTTTGAGGTAAAAAGAGAGAGTGGTTCGAACGATATCTTTTATTGGACCAACTGTTGTTGGAAATAAGCAAGCTTTCGGGCCGCACGGGGTCATTCCTCAGACATGTAGCGTAGCCAGCAGAAATATAAAAAATGAGCAAATGTAGGTCAAGTATATATGAGGGGGCATGGAATAAATGGGAGTGGACAGAACAAGGTTGGAGTGAAGAGAGAGACGTGCCAGACATTTAAGAACAGTTGTAAGGTTATATGTTGGGGTAGGAGACAGAGACAACAGGTGTTGGAACAGACACAGAGGGGGGGATTTTATAGGTTGGGAGAGCTTATCAGATGAACGGAATACACCTATCAAAGGAACTGGGGTCACAATAAAAGCCATGCATGCCAGGAAGGGGCATTAAGGAGGTGGGGTCCCTGAATTTAATTGTGCACATAGTATCCCTGGTCACAGCCTCAGCCATGGAATCAAACTGTCCTGCTATGTGGCTGATGTAGTTTGGTACAAACTGGTAAGGAGCAGGGGCTCAGCACATGAGCGCTGACAAGAGGGAGGTGCAAGGGCATCAGGATGTTTGGTATGGGGGTGTGGTCACATTAGAAAGGGATGGAACAAAGATGATCTCCTGCCCTTCACCCCTTCCTGAATGTCATTCTGCCAGCACCTTTGAGCTGGGGGTGTCGAGAACCACATCAGCAAGCAATATTATTATTCAGACCTGCCTGATGAAGGACCCTGTGAGGTCCAAAAGCTTGTACACCTCTGTCACAGGGCCCCACTTCACCGTGGGGTAAGTGTTGTCAGGATCAGGTCCCAAAGAAGTGGTCACTCGAGGGTTCAGTTCATTTATAAAGTCCATAGGCGAGGCACCAAGCCTCTGGCCAGTTTACAATCCAACAATAGTGTCTAGCCCCAACCATAGTCCCTGGCTAGCTCTTCACCAACTTACATGACCAGGCTCTCTTCAGACCCTCAGGTCCAGACCTCCTTCGTTCCAGGCATCTAGCTCAAGAACCTTCTCGGGCAGCCTCTCCAGAAGATGTGCTCTCCTCACTGGTCCAGAGCAAACCTCTCCTTCTTTCACCGCTGACTTCTCTTTATAGTGCTGGCCACACCCACCAACTTCCATTTTCTGGCAGCGGCCATTTTAAGTGCTCTCCCCTCTAAGCACCATCTTGCTTCTCTTCTTAAAGGTATATCACCTTATTGTGGCACCACTCTGCCACAGCCTTCACCAACTGTAGTTGGTCCAATAAAAGATATTACTTTACTACTTTGACTCTACTTTCTTCCAAATGTAACATGTAAAAGGATAAACTCAGGAAAAGCTTCTGCATTGCTCTTAAGTGCCATTATGGCAAAGGGCAAATTTTCATCCCAATCCTGATTAGAATTTTTTTTTAAAAAAAAAAGAACTGGGCCAATATGTCCAAAAACCTTCTGTTGACGCGTTCAACAAGGCCATCTGATTGGGGATGGTACCATGTTGTCAGGTTTCTTTATTTGCAATAGTTCACAGAGATCTTTTAATAGTGTTGATTAAATATGGCAACCTTGATCAGTGTTGTGTATAGTTCAAGGTGTTCCAAGTCTGCAAATAATTTCCTCCTTCAAGACCCTTGCTACATTGGACAGTGATGATTTGTCTAGAGGTTAAATATTTCTACCAAGGAAACGACGCCTAAACTGGTGATAGGGACAACCACAACTAACAGTTTCTTGTATGGTGTGGAACATTTACATTCCTGTTTTGAGTGTGTTCTACCAGCACAGACTATAATTCCCACATCCACTGGCCTCAGTATCTAGAATAAAAACTTTCTGGGGTTGGGAAAGGCTAACACTGAGGTGGTAATCAACCAGTTGACTTCAGTTCTTGGAAAGCCCTCTGGGAGATTGCAGTCCACACCAATTGTGATCTCTTGTCCACTGAGCGATGGAACGGTTCAGCTCTCTCCCCAAATCTGGGTATGAACCATCTGTTAAAGGACTCTAAAAGTTCTGCTTTCAGCTCTGCCTGACAAGCCTGAAACTCCTCTCCTGTTGCATTCACTGATTTCTGTTATTGTCTCAATGTAGGGCTGAAGGGCTATTCCAGGGGTGGGGAAACTTTTCCCTCCCAAGGGCCATTTTGAAAGTTAATACAAGCTCTAAAGGCCACATAGAAGTTGGGAGTGGAGGTGCTTAAGGAGTATGTTCAGGAAGAGGAGGGTCCAGATCATGGATCTATGCCATGAATCTGTTCCCTATCCTCGTGTGCATGACCTTATCTCTACTCCTTTACCCTGAGTTCAATATTTCAGTGCTTGGGGTAGGAACTAGATCTAGAGTCCAGATCCAGAAACTGGAAAGTGCCCAAATAAAAAACAGCCATGGGCTGCATTTGGCCCGTTGGAGTGAGGTTCCTCACCCTTCGACTATGCCACACACACACACACACATACACGCTATAATTAGAATGCTATATTTCAGAGGGGTCAAGGCACGTAGCTCACCATTCCAAGAGTATAATAATGCCATTTAATTTGACTGGGATTTTATCTTTATTTTTTTCAGGCTATTTCCACTCTTTACGAGTCCCTCGATTATTTTGCCATGAAACAAGATGAAGTCAAAGACAAAGAACAATTATACGCTCTGGTTCCGGGTGTAACCAATCTACAGAACTCTTGATCTTCATTTCTGGCAGCTGAGAGATCTAGGAAATGTGAAGATGTCTGCAAGGATCTACCATCCACCTGGTGCTCCATAGCAAAAAGGTCGTGCCATTGATAGGCAGGATATGACTAAACGGGGGTACAGCCACTCGGTGTAATGCACTTCTTGATCTTCTGAGATGTGGCTTCTGCTAGTAAACTCACTGAAACGTATTTCCTCTCCCTGACACAGAGGGGTAAAAGTAAACTTTTATCACACAAGAAATGAGTGAGAGAAGTATTTTGACTATTTAATTTCTATCCCCCCCTGCAAAAAAAATATCCCAAGATATTTTTAAAATACTGATATTTCCTTGATTTTTTTGGTCTACCTGGGGTTCTATTGTCAAGTGTTCCCCAAGATGGCTTGTCTTCCTCACATTTCCAGCAGAGGCATAACTAGGCTGGAATAGGCACTGGTGCTGAATATGGAAGGACCCCACACTCCATCCTCCCAACAGCAGGAGATGCAGCTGAACCAGGGAATGTGGGCCCGCTAGGTGCGGGGGGCCCCAGTAAAGCTGTACCAAACTGTTCCTATTATAGCTATGTCCTTGATTTCCAGAAACCAGAAGTAGACTTTGATGGTGCATAATCATGTTAATCACACCCGATATAACTGATTCATTAAAAACAATATAGCGTATGTTGTTTCAAGTTTCATTCATCAGGAACAGGACCCTTGGGGTAGTTTTTGTGAAACCGAACAATTATCCCAGGGTAACCCTACAGCCTGCCCTGGACCTTCACAAAACACACTGGCGTATCCAGCTAACAAATTACCTAGACGTGTCCCCTCTGGAGTAAAGCATCCCTGACATAATCAGAGGCAAAACAGGCATCAGTTACTTTGAGATTAAGTGTTTTTACGTGCAGTGTTTCCTCCCATAGCAACTGCGTGATAGTGGTACAGAGCCTTGCAAACACTTCATGGTTATACCGAGGTGCCCCAAGGGAGTTTTAGTTGGTCCTAACATTAAAATCCCTTTCGGGTTCAACAGATAAGTTAAGGCAACAGTTACCAATTCAACTAAGCATTAAAGACTTGGAAATTGTAATTTTCCAACGAAAAACCTCCGGTTTAAGAAAATGCTTAAGGCTCACACAAATTTAAAAATAAAAAACCTCTGATTAAAGAAAACAGTTGAATTCAGCCATAATCCAAAAAGCATGGAAACTGAAGATTAAGGCTGTCACCTTAACTTGTGTGTCATGTAAATTCAGAGAAAGTTCTAACCTCCACGACAGTATTGTCATTTCTTCTGGCCTGTTATTTTACAGGTTTTAGGTATTTGTTTTGGAAAAAAATCTTCATTTTAAATGTACTTATATCTCCAGTTTAAGGTATATCTCTTTCTGAAATTCTACATCTGCATTTCTACATACCTGGGATCACCTCTCATTACATGCCTTTATGATTCAGAGACCTTCCCCCAGTCCTAATTACCTTCTTCTTTAAAAACTGCACGTCATCACTGCTTACATAGTGCACAAGTTAAGGTGAGAGCCTTAATGTGACGTTCTTCAGTTGATGACGTTCCATTACCTGTTGATAATGTTGTCCATACGTAAACCTCACGTGTTTGTCTTTATATAGCAAAATGTGAGGCCCTCATGTATGTGAGACTGCCATGTTCTCTGCTGAGTTAGAGGTTAGAACTTTCACTGAATTATCATGGTGCACAAGTTAAGGCGAGAGCCTTAATCTTCAGTTTTCCATGCTCTTTGGAGTATGGTTGAATTCAACTATTCTCTTTAATTGGAGGGTTTTTGTTTTTAAATTTGTGTGAGCCTTAAGTATTTTCTTAAACCAGAGTTTATTTGTTGGAAAATTACAATTTCCAAGCCTTCTAATGCTTGATTTAATTGGTAACTGTCACCTTAACTTATCTGTTGAACCCAAAAGGGTTTTTAATGTTAGAGTTTCCCCCGGGTTTTGTCAAATACCATACAATGCATTAATTTTGTTCTGCTTCTGTATTGTAATGCTGAACAATGGAACTCTTGGCAATTGTAACACTGTGTTGAACAGTGTAACCCTTTTGCCAAATGGAACATAAGGTAAAACCTTAACTTAGAATGGGTCTGGATTAGAAGTCTTATCAAGAAAGGTTTATTGAACTGGGTGTGTGTGTAGTGCTGTGACGTGAGTGTGTGTTCATAATGTGTACCCTTTAGATAAGCTATTAAACATTAGATGACTGTTTTTCGGAGGGGCCCACCCATGGGGAAGGTAGCATGAGGCATGAGCAGGAGACAGTGCTACATGGCCAGCCATATAGCACCGTATCCTGCTCGCACCTCACATCCTCGGTCCCTTCCTCTGGGGCACAGACCACCCTGTCCAGGAAGCAAGCAGCCATGCCCCTGGAGTGGGGAAAGGGCCAGGGAGCCCACCAACCAAAACAGAAATGTCCCCTTTAAGTCTATCCCATTTGTGCCTCTCCTTTGATCCCATGTTTCCCTCTGCAGGTTGAGGGCAACACTGAAGCTGGCCCCTCCTCAGAAGAAGGCTGGAAGGCTCCATTAAAGTATGGGTAGCTGGAGGCTTGTTATACACATTCCTATCTCCTGTTTTGCTGGTCACTTCTCTGCCCTGGTAACTATCTCTACCTTCTCCCGTTTGAGATTTGTATTGTCCATTATGCAGAAACTACACAAAGACATTGCTGCTAAGAATTTGGGTGGGTGAAAATCACTACCCAGTACCAAGCTTTTCACAAACGTAGTAACCGATGTCTGATCTTTCTGACTCATTATTGGCAATAAAATATTGCCAGTTCCCTAATCAAAAGAAAAACATCTACCAGCACCCTCCCCTAGTTGCTATTGCACAGGAGTGTAGATGTAAAACCTTTCCCCTTCTAAACGCCACTTTGAAAATACAAGCTCTGCAAGCCAGACAGGAGTTGGCAGGGATACTTGTGTGCTAGGGAAGGGTAGGAGGAGTTCCGAATCATGGATGTATTACAGATCCATAGCCCTGTCCTTGAGTGCATGCTCTCATCTCTACTCCCTTCCCTTGAGCGCACTCTTTCAATGCTTGACGGTAAGGACTGGGTCAATGGGCAAGATCCAGGGACTGGAAAAGGGCCCAAATGGATTCGGTCCAGAAACCTTGTGTTCCCCACCCATGCCATACAAGAAAGTGACTAATGCTGGATAGGCTGACTAAGGCCAGATAGGCTGTAAGAACAGATGAACTTTTGAAACAGTGGGCATTTTTACACACATCTTAAAGTTCCGGATTTTTCAATCTTCTGGGTTTACAAATGCACAAGTAAGTTTCAGATGCATTTTTCACACACACACACTGCCCTGGGGCAGTTCCTGGATGCATAAATAAACACTGCCCTGAGGCAACCTAAAGTAGCCGCAGCTGTAGACGTGACAGGTTTCCATGGAAACCAAGTGACCTGGAGCAAAGCAGTTTACCAGGAGAACTTTACACACAAACGTTCTGGGAGATGTTCTATACAGATGTTCAAAGATGTTATTCATTTAATAATCTAAGATGCAGCCACATAACCAAGACACAGTTGTCTCCATCGTTCCTGGCAATCCACTATATGTGAAGGCTGATTCTCTGATAAGTTTTGCACAGCAGGAACGCATGCAAAAGACACCAATAAAAAAAAACAGGATGCAAGAAACTCTGGAAGATTAAATTTTTATCTTATCTGAATTCCTTAAAGGACCACAAAACTAGTGCAATTTATAAACTGCAACACAGTGCTTGAAGGTGGTTCTCTCCTTAAATATATTACCAGGTAAGAATCTGCGTAAGAGGATTTTGAAAAACCACCAAGAAAGAAAACGAAATCATGTTTTTGTCCTATCAGGAAAAGACAAAAATGCTTTCTGCAAGTATTTATCAATGCTGAATCTCTGCCTTCAGTAGTGTGTGACTGTAGCCAAGGCTCAGAGGTTAGAAGGGTGAGATACCAGTCAACAAAGGTGCGAAGTCAAACAAATCCTATAGCTGATAAACAGGAAAGACTAAAATGAAGGAAGTGTGATTTTAGATCTGGTAGGTCTTCACTGTGTGATGCAAAGGGTCCCTTAGCAGCAATATTTACGTGGTCAGACCCTGTGGAACCTGTGGTCATAAATGTAGCTCCTGGTTCCCACAAAGGCACCAGCAGCACACCTCTCACTCTCTGACTGTCTCCCCCGCACAAGGAATCATCCTCACCACCGCTCCCCTGCTCGCTGCTGCTGCTGCTGCTGGAGCCGGCTTCACAACTGTAGCTTTCAAAGCCCCCATGCTGCCATGCAGACCCAGCATACCAAAGCAGAACAAATGGCGGTGGACCCAGCAGGTGCTTGCGTGCCAGCTGGCAGCGAGGGGGCTTTGAAAGCTACCGTTGTGAAGCCGGCTCCAGCAGCAATAGCAGCAACAGGCAGGCGAGTGGTGGCAGCAGTCTAGATGTGGTGGCACCCGATTGCTGGTCTCTGGTAGCAGTGGCAATGGTGAGGATGTGATGGTCAGGAACTTGGTAAGCAGCGGGTTTTGCTGCCTTGGTGGCCAGGTGAAGCAGGCAGGCAGGCAGCTAGTCAGTCGGGTGGGGGGAGCGTAAGTTCCTCCCCGCCCTCCCAAGCTGCTTGGAACTAGTTAGGTAGGCAGGAGGGTATGTGCTGGTTTGGGGGCCAGCACAAGTGGGCAAGCAGGCGGACAGCTGGGCGGGTGGGGTGGTGGCATTAGTTCCTCCCCCCCCCTCCCCCAAGCTGCTGCTGACTTGAAAGGTAGGCATCAGGGTTACTGCCTTTGGGGGCCAAGCTGACAGACAGGCGGTGAGGGGGGTGGCGTAAATGTCAGCCGCTGTGGTAAGTCGTGCTGACAGGGGGACATGTTGGAGCGCCGTCATAATGAGGGGATTAACACAGGGTGTGCAACAGATATAACGCGCCCCCCCCCCCCCCATTAACAACAGCAACTTTAAGGAAAATTTTATGTAACTTCCCAATTCTCTTTCTTTACTGTAAAAAAGTAACAATTAGTAGGCAGTCATCTTAAATTTACTAACACAAAATAAGACCAAAAAACCTCATACAGAACAAGAGATATCAGCTCCCAAACTCCGGTCACCACCCAGAATCAAAGTGGATGAAAAATCCAATGTTAAACATAGGTGGGGAATCAATGGAAACTCTGGGTAATTTCAGACGTTACGAGATCACGGTCAACCACAGTGAACCACACCCAACCCCACAGCAGGGCCAAAGAGTCCTGAACGTCTGATCGGCGTTCACCAGATGTTCACCACAGACAATCACCAGCAGGGGCAAAGCTAACCACCTTTCCGGAGGTCGGGACCGGACCATCTCTGGAAGGGTGGTCAAAGCATTCCCACCGGGAAACCGCAAAAAGTAACGACTGAACGGCAACCACCAGCCGGAAGCAAACAAAATGATCCCCAGACGGGGTGAAAGCATGCAGCGTTGCTGCCAGGCAACGAGCAACAACACAGACCGGGGAGGGAGATTTAAAGGGCACACAACAGCAGGGGAACGTGGCGGGATGGAGCAAGGTGGAAGGGCAAGGAGAGCGGAGGGCGAGCAAGCAAAAGAGGAGGTGGTGCTGGAATGGAGGCGGTGGTGGAGGAGCAGCAGCCGGGGCAGGCCACCCCAGAGGGGACAACCAGCCAGGGGACGGAGGCACCCCGGAAACGGGTAAGGAGAGTGAGGGGGGCCCCACACAGGGGCACAAAGGGGGGGACGCCCGGTGAGAGGGGGGAAGAGAGGAGGGTCGAGGGACCTAGGCAACCAACACCCCCCATTATGACCCACAGACCCAGAAAAGGGCCTGGAACCCGGAGCCCCCCAAGGAGACAGGCGGAGGAGGAAGAGGAGCAGGAGGGCACATGTGGGAGGTGGCCATACCATCGAGGGGGGCAATGGGGCCACAAAGAGACCCAGGACTTTATACGGATCTGGGGGTCCCTGGAGCACCAGGTGGAACTCGCAGTAAACATGCGGAACGAGCATGTCTACAGCGCGATAGTGCGGGACATGGAGGTGGCGGGTCACCACAGGACAGTGGCCTAATGCCGCTCCAAGGTGAAGGAGCTCAAGGAGATAAAGGGCAATAACTGGTGCTCCGGACATGGAACACAAACCGTCCCCTACTACGATGCCCTGAACCGCATCCTACACATGAAGGGCTCCATAGTCACCCCACAGCTCGAGGGGAGCGCCATGGTCCAGGGCAGGTGTGGACGAACCCCTAAATCTGTGCACCGCCGGCTTCCATATTCGGGGCTGGCGGGGTGAGGAACCCCCCTTGCTCTCCAACTTGGCTCCCGGGGACCCAGGGACCACACCCGGGGTCCCGGTGCGAAGCCTAGCTGCAGGCCGAAGCCTGATCCTACCCTCCCCCTCCCGACTCCACAAGTCTCGCTCTGGGTCGCCCCGTCCCTGAGGCCCAGGCCCTGTTACCTCCCAGGAGCCTTCTGCCCCTTCACAAGTCACTGCCCCAGTCTGGACTGCCCCAGTCTGGACTGCCGCCGTCGTGGACAGGCTCTCTGTCCCAAGCCGCCTTCTCTCGCCCTCCATCCGCCGGCTTTTCTTCCCGCGGCTCCAGGCCCCGCCCCTGCCCTCGGTGGGCTCTCCCCACCTGGGGCCCAGCACTCCCTGATGATGTCAGCGCCCCCTGCGCCACTCGAGCTCTCCCCGGCGTGGCCACGGCAAGGGCAACGCTGTCGTCTGCCTCGCTCTCAGCGCCTGCGCTCGCGCTGGGGCCTGGGCTCCTGCTGCTCTCTTCCCATCACATGCCCCCCCATCCAAGAGGTCCCTTCGGGCGGGCCGGGTCAGTGGGGCCGTGTCACCTTGTCGAGAAAGAAAGTCAGCATTACAATGGAGTTTTCCAGCTCGATGGTGGATCTCAAAGTGATAGGCTTGCAATGCCAGATACCACCGGAGCAACCGGGGATTGGTGTCCTTCATGGATGTCAGCCATTGCAAGGGGGCATGATCCGTCATGAGGGTAAAGGTTGCCCTGGCGAGATAGTAGCAGAGTGCCACCACCGCCCACCGTACGGCTAATGCTTCCTTTTCTATAGTCGCATATGAGCGTTCTCGAGGTTCTAACTTCTGACTGAGGTATACGATCAGGTGTTCCTCGTTGTTCACCACCTGGGACAAGATGGCCCCCAGCCCTACGTCCGAAGCATCCATTTGGAGGATAAAGGGGCGAGTGAAGTCCGGCGCATATAGGACTGGTGCTTGACAAATTTGGGTCTTTAGTGTTTGGAAGGCCCTGACCAGCTCGGGGGTCCATTGGACGTGCGCGGGTTTCCCTTTTCCGGTGGCGTCGGACAGGGGGGCCGCAATGGTGGTGAAGTGGGGTACATGTTGCCGGTAATACCTGGCTAGCCCCAGGAACTGCTGTACCTGTTTCTTCGTGCGTGGGGGCCTCCAGTCGCGCACCGCTCATCTTGTCCCACAGGGGGCGAATCTGCCCCCCCCCCCTTGGTACCCCAGGTAGGTGGCCTCCTGTAGGCCTATGTGACATTTCTTGGGATTGGCTGTAAGCCCGGCCTCCACCAACGCCTGGGCTACCTGGCGCACATGTTCGAGGTGTTCGTCCCAAGAGGAGCTGAATACAATAATGTCATCTATATACGCGGCAGCGTAGGCTCCGTGTTTTTTGAGGACCCGGTCCATCAGGCGCTGGAAGGTGGCGGCGGCTCCGTGGAGTCCAAAGGGCATCCTCACAAACTGGTAGAGGCCTATGGGGGTTGAAAAAGCAGTCTTTTCTTGGGCCTCTGGGGCCAGGGGAATCTGCCAATATCCCTTGATGAGGTCCAGCGTGGATAAGTACTTGGCTTTCCCCAACTACTCCAGCAGCATATTGATTCAGGGCATCGGGTAGGCATCGAACCGTGAGATGGCGTTCACCTTGCGGAAGTCGATACAGAAGCGGGTGGATCCATCGGGCTTGGCCACCAACATGGGTTGGCTGCGCCAGGGGCTACAGGACTCCACGATCACGCCCAGCCTCAGCATGTTGTGCACCTCATCTTTCATCACCTGTAACAGATGGTGGGGGTGTCGGCGGGGTGGTTCCCTCACCACCTTCCCGGGTTCCGTCTCCACTTTGTGCTGGGTCAGGGAGGTGCGGCTGGGGTTCCCTGTGAAGACTGCGGGGAAAGATGATACAAGGGTCATCACCTGTCTCCGCTGGGGTCCGGTCAACGTCGCCCCCATTTGCACCGCCTCCTGCTCGGGCTCAGGCGGCCTCGTCTCGGGGTCGTCCCCCGTCAACGCCTCCGTGGCATTTCCTCCTCACTCCTTCCATTCCTTTAACAGGTTGATGTGGTACGTCTGCGTGTCAGGGCGTCTCCCGGGCTGCCGAACAACATAATCAACATCGCCCACCTGTTGGATCACCTCATAGGGACCTTGCCAGGTCGCTAACAGCTTGGAGTCAGAGTAGGGTAGTAGCACTAAGACCCTCTACCCAGGCTGTAACTGTCGGGCTCGTGCGCACCGGTCGAACCAGGCCTTCTGTTGGGTCTGGGCCTCCAGGCCATTCCGCTACGCCCATTCGCACAGCCTCTGTAGCCTATCCCTCAGCCGGGTCACATAGAGAATGACGTTGTGGGTCGGGGAAGGGGCCTCCTCCCAACCCTCTTTAACCAAGTCGAGTAGGCCCCTCGGCCGTCGGCCTTACAGGAGCTTGAAAGGAGAGAACCCCAGCGAAGCCTGGGGGACTTCCCGGTATGCGAACAGGAGGGCTGGGAGTAACGAGGCCCATGCCCTGGGCTCCTCCCTTACAAATTGGCATAACATGGCCTTCAAGGTCTGACTGAACCATTCTACTACCCCGTCGGTTTGGGGGTGGTACCCGGAGGTGCGTATCTGCCAGATTTTTAACAACTGGCATAGCTGCTTCATCAGCCTGTCCATGAAGTTGGTCCCTTGATTCGTTAAGATGGTATGGGGGAACCCCATCCGGGTGAACATCTTAAGCAACTCCCGGGCTATGATAGGGGCCTTGATCGATTTCAGGGCGACCGCCTCGGGGTATCGGGTAGCATAGTCCACCGTCACCAGGATGTATCGGTACCCCTTGCTGGATCGTTCTAAGGGCCCTACAATGTCCATACCCATCCTCTCAAAGGGAACGCCCACCAGGGGTAAGGGAACCAAAGGGGCCGGGGCCACCCTCTTCTTGGTGGTTAGTTGGCAGTCCGGGCAGGAGGCACAGTACTGCTGTACGGATGCCCGGATGCTGGGCCAATAACATCAGGCGGTTAACCGCTCCCAGGTTTTTTCTCTCCCCAAATGCCCCGCGCAAGGTATCTCATGTGCCATGCACAGTAAGTCCGCCTGGACGGCTTTGGGTGCCAATAACTGGTAGACCTCCCCCCCTCGCCTCAGGATCCTTCTCGAACCGGTACAGTCGGTCATCTACTAACTCGAACCGGGGGTAGGTCAAGGCCCTCTCCGGGTCCCGGGGTTGCCCGTTGACCACTGTAACTTGCTCATAGGCATTCCCTAGCAAGGGGTCATTACGTTGGGCCTGTATAAAATCAAAGGAACTCACCATCCAGGGTGCCTCCCCAGGGGCCCAGCGTCAGTCCTCTGGAGGTGGGAGGTCCTCGGGCGGGTTCATAGGGTCCTCCTCCTCTCCCTCTAGGCCTTCGGGTGGCTGCAACAACGCTGGCAAATCCCCCCAATCCCTGCCTAACATCACGGGGTGTGGGAGGCCGGGCACCACTCCCACCTGGTGCGTTACTGAGCGCCCGTTAAGGGAGAGGGTCACGCGGCAGGTGGGATACCTCCACACGTCCCCATCGTATACACACACTGGGGTCGTGGGGCCGGGGAAGCCCCTGTATCCCTGCTCTCACTAGGGTTCTGCCGCACCCCGTATCTACAAGTGCCTCGTACTCCCGTCCCCCTATCCACACTGACACTAATGGCTTGCCTTCCCTGCGCGGGGCCCCATAGTCTTCCCCGAGCCACCCGTCTGCGAAGGTACAGTCCATGAGGGGACAGTCTCTCTTAAAGTGGCCGGGCCGCCCGCGCTGGAAACACAACCGGGCACGGGGGTTACCCGTCCCTTCGCATATCCCACTGGGTCCAGGGTAGGGTCCTGAGGGGAGCCCTCGAGGGCCCTTCCCGGGAATGGACCTAACATCACCCTCATTTCTCCCTCTACCTACTCCTTTGGGTCCCTCCTCCTGGCTGGGATTCCCATTCCGTCCCTCCCGGGCGGCACCTCCCTTGGACCCCTTCTCCTCCCTAGAATAACCCCGGGGACTCTCCTTATACCCATAATGGGCGGCCCCTTCAAAGGCCTTGTAATTTTCCATGAGGTGGACAGCCGCCTCTAGGGAAGTGGGTTGGTGTCGGGCTACCCAGGCCTTCCCGCCCGGGGGAAGTATCTGGATAAATTGCTCGGTCATTAACAATTCAACGATCTCTTGCGAGGATCGTTGCTTTGGCTTCAGCCACCTCATGCAATGTGTTCGTAGTTGTTGCACCACGGTGTGGGGAAAAGCCCCTGGGGGGTACTTCTCGCCCCAGAATCGCTTCCTATAGGTTTCCTCCGAGATGTCTATTCCCTTGAGGATGGCCTCCTTCACCTTCTGGAAGTCGGCGGCGTCTTGGACCTCCAAATGGTTGTATACCGTCTGCATGGGCCCGGACAAACATGGGGCCAGGGAAACAGCCCGCTGATCCTCTGGCCACCGGGCCGCCGTGGCTACTCTTTCAAAAATGTTCAAAAAAGCCTCCGGGTCGTCGGAGGGGGCCATTTTGGTGAGGCGGACCTGGGGACCCTGAGCTTCCCCTTTTTCTTGTCCAGCGGCCGCGAGAGCTGCCAGAGCGGGGTTGATTAATGCGGTCACTTGTTCGGCCAGCGGGGTCTGTAGGGTGGGAACTCCCCCTTGCTCTCTGACTTGGCCCCCGGGGACCCAGGGACCACACCCAGGGCCCCGATGGGAAGCCTAGCCACAGGCCGAAGCCTGATCCTACCCCCCCACTCCCGTGCCCACAAGTCCCCCTCTGGACCCCTTGAGTCTCGCTCTGGGTCTCCCCGTTCCTGGGACTCCAGTCCTGTTACCTCACAGGGGTCTCCTTCCCCTTTACAAGTCTCTGCCCCAGTCTGGGCTGCTGCCATCATGGCCAGTCTCTCTCTCCCAGTCTGCCGCCCCCCTCTGCCCTCCGTCCGCTGACTTTTCTCCTTGCTGCTCCCGGCCCCTCCCCTGCCCTCGCCGTGCCCTCCCCACCTGGGGGGTGTTGCTCCCTGATGATGTCAGCGCCTCCAGCGCTGGCAGGACCATCTCCAGCGTGGCCACAGCAAGGGCAATGCTGCCGTCTGCGTCACCCTCCGTGCCTGCGCTCCGGCTGGGGTTCGGGGGTCCGTCGGCTCTCCTCCCACCACAATATGGCTGAGTAAGGGAAGAAGGGGAGGGACTCCCCTGGATCATCTCCCTTGACCTTTGGACCCCAAGCTTCCCCTTAGGGTTGCTGAAGTTTATGTGCATGGGCAGGGNGTTGCCTCTCCAGTCAGGATGTCACCAGCTCTGCTAGTCGCAGGAGGCAGCACCTGTCCATCTTGAAGTGCGCCCTCCAGGTGGTTTTGTCCCAATGGACCAGGGCCCTGCTCACCACCCCTGTGCCTGCTCAGTGATCCAGATCCGCGGTTCAATGGGCATAGCGAGCATAGCTGCACGTCCCATGGCCTCCCTCCTCCATTGTTGTTGGCCAGCGGCCTCGTGGAGCTCTGCTGACCACCCTTGGGCGCGGTGGCAGGCCCGTTGGTATGTTCTGGACACCCGCAGGGCCCTGAGCCTGGCCAGGGAGTGCTGGCACCCATGGTGGCCGCGCCGGGCGGCCGCAGTGCTCTCAGCCATGCACACCCGTATGCGGGCAGTCAGGTGGAGCACAATGTGGAGATGCACATGAGGTCTGTGTGCGCCCAGAACCACTCCGCGCAGATGGCCAGGTGCAGCCCGCAGGCAGCCCTCCATCCCACATCCATGGCAGACCGTGTCCCTGGTGTGATCTGGCACGCATCTCTATAGCCCGAGGGCCGGTCCCGCCCCAGCTCCTCGCCCCACCCATGCACCTGTGCAGGGCACTGCTGAACACCTGTGCTCGCCCCCGTACCCAGCTGCCCTGGCGGTGGCTAGTGCGCGGCTGTTGGGTGGGCCCCCTGAGCGTACCTGTGCTCCTGGCATGGGAGCTCGTGCCCTGGGCCCTCCTGTGACCGGGCGTGCAGTCTGCAGCTGCGTGCCTGTTGTCATCACCTCCCTGCTATCAGTGTTAGCTGCCTGTTGTCATCACCACCCTGCTATCAGTGTTGGCTGTACTGTCTGTGTGCTCGGTTCCTGCAGTTGTGTTGGGTCCACACCCCACGCCTCGCTCATTAGCCGTCCCATCTTGCAGCCTGTGGCCTTATCGCATGCATTGGAGCTCCCCAGCTCCACCTGGGACTGTCGGGCCCCTTTACCCTTGCTGTTAGTACCCACTGCTTGCTGGACCATGGCCGGCAGTGCTTTCCCAGGGCTCCCGCACCCTGCAATGCTTGGTGCCCCCCATAGCTGGACCTTCCGTGAGACCATGGCCCTGTGTGACCTGTGGCATTCTGTGGGGCTTGGCGGAGGGCAGCCTCCAAACCTCAGGTAGGGGGCAGGAACAGGAGGAAGGGAACTGGGGCCACGGGCTGGGCGCTGGGGCCGGGATAGGACCCAGTTCTGGGAAGGGAGCCGTGGGCCTGAAAAAGGTTCCCTCAGGGTCTTATGCGGCAGTATGGAGGAACTCAGTCGCTCCCTGCCAAGCTCATCACAGGGACTCAGGCCACACTGCTTCCCGGCCAGGGAAGGCCCCTCTTTCGCGGGCACCACGCACACGGCCCCCAGGAACCAGGAGGGTGTTGGGGGAGTGATGTCACCGGTGTGGGAGGTCCCCCCCAGGGGGTAAGCCACAGGGTAGGGTTACAGGACTCTTTACACGCTATTACTTACAGGACACCCGGTGCAGGGGAAAGGGATGAAGGGAACTACGCGCTTGCGTCCTCACGGGGCTACTTACTCTCTCACGCCGCTTTCTCTCACTCTCTCTCGCTCTCTCTTTCTCTCTCACTCTCTCTCTCTCACACTCGATGCCACACTCTGCCACACTAAGGTACTCGCACTCGATCTCCAGGCTTCACACTCGACAATACTCGCACAGGGCCGGTATCACAAAGGCAAGGCTCTGATCACCAGCAGGACAGTCCCGGCGTTTTCCCCCTATATAGGCGAGGCCGGGGCGTGCCGCTGCAAGCGTGCTGAGTGCCGCAGCGGCGCTTGCGGGGGCGGTTCCTTCGTGTGGGCGTCGTCGGGGGGCGTGGCTCGGCACGTCGCGTCTCTTGCCGGGGAGTGTGGTGCGTGCAGCGCAAGTGGTGTTGCTGGGGGCGTGGCTCCAGAGGCGTCCGCCGGTGCGGAGTTTGGGGGCGATGCGCTGTTCGCAGGGGCTGCGGGGACGGCCGTGCGGCGCGCTCTGCTCCCCTTATCCCGCGGCAGTCGGGCTCCCCATCTCCTCAGGCCCCAGGGCCTGACACATTCCCAGGCCGTGCAACTGCTCCTGAGCTGCCCAGATACCCTCTCAGGTGCCTATGCGAGTATGAGCTCTGGCCTTCGCTACTTTGGCAATGAGGCCAGCGATCGCGAGTGCCGGCTTCATGCGGAGGCGCTGTGGCTCCATCCCTTTCCCAATGAGCGCATTCCGGAGATGTGGTGCTCGCATGTGGGGTGGTTTGCAGCGGAGACCGTGTCAGCCCTCTCGGTGTGCAGCCTGGCAGCCTACACGACCTGTCTGGCAGAGGGGGGCCCTGCCCTGGCTGTTTCCGTCTTTGGCTGCGTCCATGGGGCCCGTGGGTACCAGCGGTCATGTGGGCCAGTGTATCACTGCCTCTTGGAGCTTGGGCACCTTCCATGGCCCCCTACTGCTGACTATGGCTTGTCAGAACCCACCGGAGCAGAGCTGGCGGTGCTGGCTGGGGTGTGGTCCTGTGCAGATGTTTAGGTGGGGCTCACTGTGCAGGATCCATTCGAGGCCTACTACCTCATTGCCCACTACATGTCTGTGCTGGGCTACCATTGGGGCATGCTTCAGTGGCCCCACTACATGCATCTGGTGGGACACCCCGTCCCAGGCCCCTTCATGACCCCCTGCAGCTGGCTGTGAGGCCCCCTGTGTCTTTGGTGTCCTGGATGTCGGTCACGCCATGTGCTCCTGCCTCTCCCATGCTGCCTTGGGTCGCTTTCTGCTCACTCCATGCTGTACCTGTACCGGGCTCGCTGCTGTTCCCGCTGGATCCATGGGTTCCGTGGTCCTTGTCCGTGTCTCTGAGCCCCCTCCTCGGGCACCCCCTGGTCCTCTCTGCTTGTGTTGTTACCCTCCGTGGCCATCCCCTCCTGTGCCTGTGTCCTGCTCTCCGAGCCAGCTTCTGGCTCTCCAGGTGGTGGTGTTGTCCCTTGTCTGGCCACCCGCTCACCTGTGCCCGTGGTCCGGACCCCCACCCCCCCGGGTGCCTCTATGACTGTGCGGGTCTGGGGCTCCCGGACTGTGCCTCCTGGTGACCTCCGGTGGGGGGAGGTCGCCTGTTCAGCGCATCTGTTCCGGCTCACCTCCATGCCCGTCTGCGCCTTTGCACTGGTGCGGGGGATCCATGCCTGCCTCCTGGACCTGCCTCGGACCGCTCTGGTGCCATTCCTTACATGTTTTCCCTCCCCCTGTGGCATTGCTCTGTCCCTGTGGGGACCCCCATGCCTTGGACTGCCTGTGTTACTGTTGGGTGGCCCTTGCTGACCGTGCTGTTGGTGGGGTTCTGGTTGCCGTTCCCTGTGTCACGCTCTGTCCCCGGGCTGGTCCCCTCCACTTCCGTGGCCTGGGGCTCCCCCAGCCCTTTGCCCATAGTGCTGTGTATGTTGGCCGTCCTGGTGTGCTCCCCCCTTTCCTTCCTTTCCCGTTCGGGTGTGTTTGCACCTGGGCGTGTGCTTGTGTTTTGTGTTCTGCTGTGTCCTCGGTTTCCCTGTGCCTGTTCTGTGCCCCTTGGCCGCTCTTCTCCCTCCCTTCCCATTTCCCTTGTGTGGGCATTCCCTTTAAGCGCTTTTGGCTTTCTTTGCCCTCAGTCGGCCATGTCTGCCTCCCACCCCTCCTCGGCGTAACGTCTGTTGCGCTGCCTCAGGCCATGATTGGGCCGTCCATTTCCCTGCTGTGGTCCCGCTCCCATCACATCTGTTCAGGGCTATCCTGGACCACGGGGGGTGGGGGAGTAGCCAGCTCACCACCGTTGGAAATCCACTGTGGTGACCGGGGAGCGTGTAAGGTCTGAAATTATCCTCTGACTCACCTTAACTCATAGAACCCTCTTTTGCAGGCTTTATAATAAATAACCCTGTAGAGTAAGGTAAAAAGACTCTAATTGGTAATCTGGTTGGTAATTATTAACTAGATTGCATTGTAATGGGGATGCAGTTCTTTCCTGATCTCTAGGGCATGTCACTGTAGCATGAAATTTGTTTGCCGCATCTTAGCAAGAGCGATTATGACAATAATCAAACATACAAACATACAAAAAAGCCTTTGCATGCTAATCACAAGACAATCCTATTAAATAATGTAGCAAGGAAAGAATATTGCTATCTAAACCAAATAGCAACCTATTCTTGTGCAAATAAAATCCATTTTTCTGTCCTATTGGATGTAAAACAGATTGGCAACAGTGACTACTCTAGTGCACCATGTTTCTGTCTTCTTTTCATGTTTAGGTTATAGAAAGTTACATGTTGGGTCAGTTTTAGCCTGTTTTTTTCTATGGAAAGAAGACTTATCCAATCACCTGTTCGTGTGTTCCCTTAACTTTGATCCCATAGACCAATTTCAGCTAAACTTGGGGTCACATTCTTGATTGAGATTCAGTACACTCTGCATATCTTTCTTGCTGTCTTGGGTCACTGGATCAAGTTTAATTCTCAAAATGGGGTCATACAGGCGAAAGTTGGAGAACTGCCAATATTAGCAGGATGGTAAACGATTTGTAATTTTTATATTGTGTCTTTACACTTTGTAAAGTCCTTTTCTGAAGAAGGGTAGCATATAAATTCAAAATAATAAATCTGATTTGCATAACACAGGAACGCTGATGTGCTACTACTGCAGATTTCAAACCTGTTTGACTTCAGTTTAAAATTTCTTAGTTACTTTGGAATCCCTGTAGTTGGGGGAAGAAGGTTCTACCTCAAATAGAAAGCTGGGAACAGGGGAATCTCCAATGACACTTGTGAAAAAGGTGTGCATGAAGCAGGTTTTCTTTCACCCATGTTGCTGAAGCATTCTTGGTGGGGGAGATGGGGATTGTTGTGTCAGGAAAGACGAGGGGTATTTTCAGACGTTACGAGATCACGCTCAACCACAGTGAACCACGCTCAACCCCGCAGCGGGGCCAAAGGGCCCTGAACGTCTGTTCGGCGCGCGCCAGATGTTCATCACGCTCAATACCCACATGGGGTCAATTTCAACCACGCTTCCCGGGCTAGCCG
>QEPC01008520.1:52744-63958 GCA_003113815.1 Sphenodon punctatus
CCCCCCCTGTACATAGTGCAGACACACACTGGAGTGGAGTGCCCCAGCAGGGCCCATTCCCCCCCTAGCTCCCCCCTGGTCCAGGTTCAGACTTTCCCATCTAGTGACATCACTCCCCCTCCGATGATGAAACAAATCTCCCTGTGAACTCAAGACACCTGTCTCCAGAGGCTGCTGAGGGTTGGACTCAGCAGTCATTGGCTGGGAAAGTGCTAGTGGGGAAGACGCGCATTTGAAAGGTGTTGCTGAATCCCTGCATGACACTGGAGACAGCGATTAGGAGATTATTTATTTGTTTTCATTTAAAAAATTGTTACCCTGTCCCTCCTGCCACAGGCAGCTTGGGACGGCTTACGCTCATTTGAACATCACTAAAACCATCCGATTAGACCAAGGTAAGCATAAGCAGACTTCTGCTGCCAGACACAGTATCTTTGTTTTCTCATGAGCTGGCTGGGCTGAAATGCTTCTGGAAAGGATCTGGGGGCTATAATAGATGACAGGCTTACTATGAGTCAGCAGTGTGATACAGAAGCAAAAGAGGCTAAGACGATTTTGGGGTTACATCAATAGAAACGTCAGTAAAAGGAGGGAAGTGATTGTTCCTCTCAGCTCTAGCCAGGCCTCATCTAAAATACTGGGTGCAGTTTTGGGTGCCGCACCTTAAGAAGGATACCAACAAGATGCAGAAGTTTCAGAGAAGCATACTAAGGATTATAAAGGGGATGGAGGGAAAGGCCTAGGAGGAGAGATTGAAAGAAATTGGGAATGTTTAGCCTTGTAAAAAGGAGATTAAGAGGGGGGTCGGAATTACAGTTCTCAAATAGGTTGCTCTAAGCAAAATGGTGTCCCAGGTGTCCTCTCTGGTCACCAAGGAATGGACCAGACGGAATGGGTTTTAAATGACATGAGGAAATATTTAGGCTGAACATTAGGAAGAGTTTCCAGAGTCACGACCAGTGCAATTAGACAGTAGAATCATTTCCCAAGGCCCCATCACTGGAGACCTTTAAAAATAGACTGGTATCTTCCAGTGATGGGACAGGTGCTGTGGATCCTGCTTACTGGCAGGGGGATGGACTAGCTCCACATTTCTATTCGTTTCCTTGGCTATTCCAGTGGTGGGATTAGGCACAAGCAAATGGAGCAACAAGCCTAGGCCCTCAAGCAATATTTATTTAACCCTTACCTTTCACCACAAAAAACTTTACTCTCGAGTTATCATGGGGTGGATTTCAACCCCAAGCTGATTTTGGCCTGAGGATTGAAAGTGTGCAATAAAATGTAACTTTTTTTTTTATAGTAGCCACACAATCTATGACCAGCACACACACACAGACATTATAGAGTCTGCATTGGGGTGGATTTCCACTCCCAATAGGAAATTGATGCTGGGATGTTTTATACCCCAGACATTGTCTGTTTTTTTTATTATAGAAGACAGACGGTAAGCGATAGCTGGATGAAATTTGTGTATATTATGCCCAGAGGTGCTGGCGACAATGTCCTAAATTCTCAAACTTGTAGAGCCACGAATTACCATATTTTTTCATGTTTTTTTCCACCGGGGGTTGGAAAACAAACAACCCCATGGTGAAAGATGAGGTTAATGAATTTATTTATTCACATTTATACGCCAACCCTTCCCCAAAGGTCCTTCAACTTTGTTTCTTTCCCACCAGCAGTGACTGCTGAGTGGAGACCTAGCCAACCCTCATAGACCCCAGCCACCGTGCAATGCCCATTATTATTTANCCAAAACTTTTTGATCATCCTTCTTCCCTCCATGCTTCTTGACCCAAATTCTAATGTCTGTCATTATATGGTTCCTACAGTAGACATTTGGAATGTTAGGGAAGTTTTCTTACAAGGGCTGCACAATACCTCTCTCTCTATCTGTCACAAATGGTACATTTTGCATGTCTTTGGCTTCCAATTGTGTAAGTATTTCAACCACAAAATCTCGATGGTATGACATAAATTTCTTGGTATGAAGGAGAAAAGCTACTGGGAATACTGGGTCACCCTTCAAAATGATGTTCCTCGTAACAATGACAGTCAAATAGAAATCCCCAAGTTGGAAGGTAGTGTCATAGGAAAGGAGCTGAGGTAGGGAAGTGTCATCATTTGCTATTGAAAGAAGCAGACGTGCTTCTTCCACAAGGTCAGGATGTCCAAATGTGATATAGAGATCTGGCAGCAGCGTCAGCTTCGTGATGAAGGAATCTAGGTGGACAGAGAGTTCTAGAAGGCTGAATATTTCATCATTGCTAATTTTCTGTCCCTTTTTCTGTTTATGAGACAAATTTGCACCTGCTTTAGGTTCCGTGGGCGATCAACTCTCATATATTTGTTGCACCTGTCAAGAGATCTCACACTCTGCAAATGTTTATATGCCTTCATTGGCTCTTTATGTGCCAGTGCAGAAGTTTTGATTTCATCAAATGCCTGTTTCATAGTACCAACAAAAGGCTTATTGCTGCATTTCAAGTTACCATGACAGGAAGGCTGGTACAGGGTTTCATCACCCAAGTAGTGGATGAGATACAACTTTTTGCAATCTGTTGACTCCCTAAGACAGTAAACATATTTTCTAAAACCAGGCAATGAGTCTTTCCCAGTCCCATTTGGATCCTTCAGGTGATAGTACCTTTTAATTACAGGGGAGGGATGTGAACGACCATGATGCAAATTTGACCCTTTGGAGATTCATCTATATTGGTCAAAAAGACAGTCAAGCTGGTGCTCAGCAGCAGGCGAGGAAGAACAGTAAACAAAAACTTCAACCCCCTTGGGTTGCGCACTGGAGGAAATGAGATTACTTTACCCTCATCCAGGTTTTCTCTCCTGAGAATTGGCAGCACTTGGTCCAAGGGAAGGTCAGTTGTTTTACCAGTCATGTACAAAGTGTTAACTGACTGCATGCTGCCTAAGTCTGGGTTGGTAAAACTACCAGAGCCTTATTAGGTGGATATTCTGCTTCCAAAGAGCACTTGAAAAGTATCAGCAGCAATGCAGCAGCAACCAATAATTTTTCTCAGACTCTTGGGGACACTGTGCTTATCAATAGCTGAAGAGGTTTTTAAAAGAGATCTTCATTTCACCAACCCCTATGATCTTTCATTGAAATGGGGTATGGCCCACTGTGAATGGGCCCTGGTGCCTTAAAGGGAAGATGCCCCCTACTGGAGTCTCTAATCCATTGTGTATCACTGAAAACCAGGCAGAAGCAATTGATGCCAGAGTGCAGCTGATCTGGCCACTGCACCCACCAAAACGACATGGACACAGGGAAGGGAGAGGCTGCTTAAATGGACAGTCACCATCTGAGACATACTAGAATGTCTCAGGCACAGACTGTAACAGGGTGTGAACTGCACTGGCGCGCACACGGACTCCCCACCCGGCGGAGCCATGTAAACATATCATGTGAGGAGCCACTCGAAGACGAACAGAAGGTTGCTACCTTGTAAACAAGGTTCTTTGAGATGGCTCCGAACATTCTCACAAATACCCACCCTTCCAGCCCCGCATGGAATTCTTTTCTTATATTTCTAGAAAGGGTTGAAAGGAACTGTCATTCAGAGGGGGAGAGTCAGTGCTTTTTATACTAGAGGAGCTAGAGACCATCATGTGGTCTATTATTTGAATAGGGTGAGCATGCACAACCCAGTTGTGAGAATGTTGGGAGCCATCTCGAAGAACCTTCTTTACAAGGTAGCAACCTTCTGATCAGCACGTGGGCAGGAGCTGTTTGTTAACAAACAGTGTTATCTCCCAGCCCGGGTGGAGTGTCCCAGCTGCTGCTGCTGCTAGGAGGGAGAGGCAGGTGCAGGATAGCCAAGGACTGGAGCCAGGGAGGGGAGGAAGAATCACTTATTGGGGGAGATCGGGAGAAGCTGGCTGCAGCCTGCTGCCCAGCCAGGCAAGTGCCCGCGGGAAATAAAAAAAACAGACAGACAGCGGAACCGGCCCTCCCGGCCTGGCCCACCGGCAATCCTCCCGGTGGGTTCAATGGCCAATCCGCCCCTGACAGCAGTCACTGTATTCTCCAGGTCAAGGCAGGCATGACTGACGAAACCCTTCACCACCTAGAAAGGTTCTGCTGCATGTGACATTGTAGATGCAATGAGAACAGCAAATAACTGCTTCTCTGCTGCCTGCAGAGTCACAGCATAGGCCCTCAAGCTGCTCTTATGCTGCGATTGATCATACTCATTGCGAATCCAGTGCCACCGTCATTCTAACCGGTGCTTAATTCACTGCACGGGCTCAGTAAACCAAGGGGACTTGTGGGAGAACTAAGAGGGAAGCGGACGCCTGGGAGCCACTGTGTCAATGGTCTTGGCCAACAAGGTGTTACGGAGGTCTACACGATCATCAACAGAATGTTAGGAGGGTGCATCGGAAGCCTGAGAAAGGAAAACTTGTCCAGTCTTCTGCATTTTCCTGGGGCTATGGGTGATCACCTGGATGCCCCCCGAGGGTAGGGAATGGGGCTGGACAGTTCAGCCTGATGTGGGGCAGCAGGGAACCTTGTCCATCCTTTTGCTCCCAGTGTTTCCAATGGGTCTGGAGAGGTCAGTCTGATGTGGGGCAGCAGGGGAACTTGTCCATCCATTTGCTCCCATTGTTTCCAATTGTCCATCCATTTGCTCCCATTGTTTCCAATGGGACTGGACAGGTCAGTCTGATGTGGGGCAGCAGGGGACCTTGTCCATCTATTGGCTCCCATTCTTTCCAATGGGGCTGGACAGGTCAGTCTGATGTGGGGCAGCAGGGGAACTTGTCCATCCATTTGCTCCCATTGTTTCCAATGGGACTGGACAGGTCAGTCTGATGTGGGGCAGCAGGGGAACTTGTCCATCCATTTGCTCCCATTGTTTCCAATTGTCCATCCATGTCCTGCGTTTTAGTATGTCCCCAGGGGGCTTTATTTTACAAAAGCAGAAAAACANCTGCCCCAGCAGGGCCCATTCCCCCCCTATCTACCCTCTGCTGCCAGTGCCCCCCCCCCCCAACACCCAAAGGAGACTGTCATGGTGAGCAGATTCGCATAGGGGCTGCCACCGTCACAGAAGCATTGACTTGAAGAGGGAGTGTCCACCTCAGAAGAGCGATGGATGGATGGATGGAACTGCCCATCCATACTTATTGACATGGCGCACTAGGTGTGCATGGTGCTGTACAGTGAAAGAAAAGACAAAATTCCTTCCTTTCCAATCTAAATGAGCTCTGGGGAACATGATGGTCACGATCCCAAACCACCTGCGCGCAGGATCCGTGCGGGTTCCCCATGGCTTGCATGTTGCCCCATGTCCCCACAATGGGCGTGTGCATGGTTTGCGCAGACATGCATGCCGTGTCCGTACCGCACGGCGCCCCTGGGGCATAGGATTGGTCCCAATGGCTACAGTGACCCCAATCAAGTTACGCAGGCCCGCTGTCTCTCCTACTTAGCAGCATTGCTGCAGAGCCAGGAAACAGGACGTTGGATTTGGAACGGAGAATCTCTGGTTCAAATCCTCATCTCACTGGATAGCCTTGGGCAATTCACTTGTCTTAGCCTCAGCTCACTGGCTGGATAAGGGGTGCTGCCAAGAAGCCCGACCAGCTAGGTGAAGGGTGCGATGGAAGTGGAGGCATGCCCCACCAAACACATTAGCCCTGGCTCCTGAACTCCCCATATCTTCTCAAAACGATGGCTTCGGTTCCCTGTACTTTGTCTGCCCATGGTATTTTTCTGTTGTCTTTTATACTTTGTTTGTGAAGCTAAGGATGCCATCGTATCAGTCATTGGCACAGTGCCTGGCTTAATTGGGACCCGCTCTGGGACTGGGATCTCTTAGGCTGTTTTTAGACAAGCCTCAACCAGCTCATTTTTTGCGGATTTCAGAGTCCGGAAGAAAAGAAACCTGCACAGGGGGGGTTTAGATGTTCCCACACCGCTACCGGAAGTTGGGCGGCCTCCATTTGAAACAGCAAACTAGCGCTTCTTGGAGACGCTGCCTTGTAAAAGCCACATAATGGAGGTTTTACAGGGCAACATCTCCAAGAAGCGCTAATTTTCTGGCAGGCTCTCTTTCAAATGGCAGCCGCCCACTTTCCAGTAGCAGCGGGGAAACATCACACACACACACACATGCATCGCCCTAGTTTCTTTTCTTCCGGACTCTGAAATCCACAAGAAATGAGACTGCTTGAGGCTCGTCTAAAACCAGCCTTAGGCACTAGCCTTATTTATTTCTATTTATTTCTACACAGCCCATCTGCTGAAAGACTCAGGCCAGTGTACAATGTAATAAAAATCCCCCCAGGCCATTGCAAAGTCTTAATATAATAAGTGTGGGGAGGGGAGGTATGTGGGAATCCCACGAAAAAAGGAATTGCCAGTATTGCTCCTTCCATGTCAAACCTGTTGCTGTGGAGTCCTTGGTCTGTATTATCTTTGAATGCCTGCTGTACTCTAACATAAGGTCCCAGTTGATAGAGCCGCTCATTCCAATAGATCGGCCATAATCATTTGGATGAGCTAGAAGCCTTAATGGAAGATTTAAACCCTGATACAACAGTTAAAGTAGCATAAAAATTTTTTGCAGGCTCTTAAATTAAGGAAATCTCGACCGGTAGAAGGTTGAAGTCTTGGTTTTCCCATGACCAGACTTTCTATTTTGTTTTCTGTCAATATTTGTTTTCTAACGTATGGAGTGCATGGTGTTTTATGGCTTGTCTGAGCCTAAGTGGTCTTTATGAATGGCTTGTGCTATCATAAATAAAACATTATGACATTAATTTCAGGAGCGTGGCCTGGTCAGACCTATGCTCTGCTCAGCAGAAAGCCTAGGGTATTGGGGATTTCATGAAATTGAATCTTGTTTAAGTATTAATTTCAGGGATTCGGAGGGGTTACTGTCAATTTAGGAGCAAGAGCCACGTTACTGGGGAGTTTTTATTTCACTGAATTGTAGCTACATGTTAATTTCAGGGGGTCAGGCCTAGTCAAACCCATGCTCCGCTTAGAAGCAAGACCCATGTTTGTTATATTTTATTTGACATCATTTATTGCTTTAGTTTTTTGTTCCGTACTAAACTTGTGGTAATTGTATTTGTATTTTGTTATAATGTTTGGTTAAAACAATAAACTATGATTGATTGATAATAAGTGTAGCTGAAAGTCCTATTTGCTAACAGAATTTGCATATTCAGTCACACAAATGTTGCTATGGTGAGAAATGTGCATAGTCTTTGCATTTCTTTCCTCTTTTATTCAGTATTTTGTTCAGTATCATTAATGAGTGAGCATTATTTAGCGCTACTAAATACTCATACTATTAGTACTAAGTACTATCACTACCGTAGTACTAGTACTCACATCACTGTACTACTATTACTATCACAACAATACTATTACTATTGTAACAGTATGGCTCTGTAGTACTGCTAAATAATACTAAGACTGCTAGTACTAGGAAAACCAAATAGTATTACCAAAGAAACAAAAGGCAGGATAAATGAGTAACTGAACTGACAAAATAAATAAACCAATTAACTGAAGCAAAATTAACACAATGAAAATGCAGCTGCGGAAGCGGGAAGCGAAGGGTGCTTCCCATATGCATCGTTAAAACAGATATGAATATAGCAAATTCAACAAATTTGGTGTTCGTTCCTTATTTCAGAGCTGAAACGGGTAGTGCATTTGCTACCCACAGGTAATATCTACATTTTTGAGTAATCTGCCAAAAAAATTGGGTTCCATTATAAATATTACTGTTACCAAACTACCGATTTGCCTTTTTACTGATTGGTACCAACCGATTGGTAAAATGGTAAATAGGTACAGGAATCGGAATGAAAAATTGGAACAGAAAGTCAAAAAATCAGCACCGGAAGTTGGCAAACTGGTAGCAGAAGTTGGCAACTGGTTACCAGAAGTGAAAAATTGGTAGCGGAAGTTGGCAAAGCAGTACAAACCCCAATAAACTGGTATATTGGGTAGCCTGACTGGGCACTAATCAGGTACCAATTAGTACCTGAAATTCCTGGGTCAGGCACCACAATTTTGCAAGGCATACACATTTTTGCGGGTACTTGTTTCAGCTCTATTCCGAATATTCATTCCAGCCCTAATAATAACGGCAGGACACTGGCATCTCTTGCAGGATGAGTTCCTTTGTAAACAAACTTAAGCTCCTAACAAAATGACAACAGGAGTCTGAGCAACATGCTGACGAGAACAAGCAGGCTGTCCAGACCAGACAGCAGCCCAGTTCCCAACCATCAGCCAGTCAGAGGCAGTCCCAGCTCTTGCCAAAGCTGGCAAAAACACAAGCCTCTGCTCCTCTTGACCTGGGCAAGAAGCAGCACTGCCAGTCAGCGGTACCACCAAGCCTGGTGAAGAAGCGGGAGGGCTTGGTGGCAGCTGGCAACCTACCAAAGAAATGTGCCATGAAGAAGAGTGGCATTTCTGCCCGCAGTACGGTGTCAGTGAACAAGAAACAGCCACCCACCGTGCACAGGTCCATCCAGATAGATGGGCAGTCTTCTCGCTCTCTGCAGTGCAATAGGGAGCAGACCACTGAAGATCCACAAGTCCATGGTAAGTGGTAGGATATATAAGGAAGGCTATAAGGAGCTGCCTAACAGTCAGACCAATGGTCCATCGGAATCCCCTCCCACCTACCCTCACTCAGTTCCTTGTAGACCAGAATCCACTCCCGTGAGCTCTCACTTAACCTCTTTTCGACTGGAAACCCCTCCCAATGGCCCTCACTTAATCCCTTGTAGACCAGAGGGTGCCCAGAGTTGTGGGCACCCTGCAGGCTGGGAAAACTGCTGGGTCCGTTTAAAATGGAGCCCGGCAGTGCAGGGGAGAGGCAGATGTGAGGGTGTACCCACAGAGCAACTCTGGGAGCGGCCAGTCCCACACCTCTCTAAAGACACCCAGTGTGTTTTTACTTCGTTGTAATGTTATTAACGTTGTTTTTTGTTATGGCCTTTGGTTAAAACAATAAACTATGTATATGGGGGGGGGGGAATTGATTGTTTATAGGGGTGTGAGGTAATGAGTGACTGTGAGGTAACCTCTTCTGAGATGTTCTAGGAGTGATGCCAGTTGTCCCCCATGGTGACACCCAGGTTACCTGGAGGAATTATGCAGTAAGGAGGGGGACTCAAGGCAGCTTAGGAGTATGATGGCGTTGGGGAAGCTTGAGTCCTGTTTGAATCAAAGTCCCCCGTAGACCTGCCCCTGATGAGTTTGAACGACCTTGGAGAAGGTCTAGGGTAAATGCTCATTCCAGCTGGAACATCCAGGTCACAACAGCGTCTCTCTGTAAGTGGGGCAGCAAGTATTGAAGGGAGAGTTCCTCTCTCTAGGTCGTTGTAGTGGGTTGGCTCTGTTACTGCATACGTTACCACAGGATCTGCACCAAACACTGCTCTGGGGTCTGATTCCAGCTCTGGCTATTTGTAACGTCCAGTCCAAACAGAAACTTACAGAAACAGCTCCTCTTTCAAGGTGAGGCTCTCTACGACTAGGGCCTTGGGCCAAATCCCATGCCTGTGAAATTTGTGGGCAGCCCTTAAGGCCTACGGCAGGCTTCTCACTGGTCTTTTCCTGGTGGATTTCTCTCACCTGAGCCCCAACCAGGGCTGTCCTTAGAATTTGTGGGGGTCAAGGTGAAAATGAAATGTGGGGTCCTCATAGCCCTGCCCTCCATAGTTCCATCCCATTACCCATTGGCAGTCTGGTGTCCCCCCATCCAGTAAGTGAGGGAAAGCGGGGGAGGGTCCCACAAAAAACAGCCACCCTGGGGGCTGATAGTTGGTGGTGTGGAGTGGCCCCTAAAAACAGCCTGTCTCGGGGCCTCAGGAGTGCTGGATCTGAGGCTACCAGGACGGGCTTCCCTGCAGGGCCTCTTCCTACCACAGGACCCAGGCTATGGCCCCTACTGGCCCTGCTTAAGGCCAGCCCTGATCCCAAATCAGCTCATCTTCAGCTGGCTTGCTGTTCCCTGGCACGGGGGACACTCAGGCCTCATGAAGCGTTCCAGTTAATCGTTTCTGAGTCTCAGCATTGTTTGAACAGGAAGGGAGGCATCCTGGCAAAGACTTAGCAGCCTTCACTTTGGGGCCTGCTCCTGCAGGATTGACCAGGACCCATTACAGTAGCTTATTGGTGCAGAGAAATGCTGTTTTGTGGTGTTTCCGTGAGGTACCTGGTCCATTATTAGCTCTCTGGCGCAGAGAAATACTGTTTTTGAGGTGTTTCCGTGAGGTACCTGGTCCAGTACGGAGATGGAAACAAAGTGTTGTGGAGAGGATGCAAGCTTTCAGACCATACAGAGTCCTTCCTCAGGTATAGAAAAAGTAAAAAGCCTGCATACCCTTCCTAAAAGAAGTTGGTCCAATACAAGAGATCACTTGAACTATTTTTTTTCATGCCTCTTACATTTAGGATCAATATAACAGCTACATGTGTTCTAGATTGCACTAGTCCATTACTGGGGTTCCTACGCACAACACTGATTGATTAGTAATAGGTAGTTAATTAGGATATCTCAGTCCTTATTGTTTTCCTGAGTTTCTTATCTATCTATAGAGGTTAAGGTTTTCAGAAGCGACTAGTGATTTTTTTGATTGCACAGCTTGAAACACTTTAGGGCTTCATATGAACAGTTTTATTAGAGATAAGTACCTCCTACCTCACTTTCACCTCCTCTGTGTTCCCACAAGCAAGGAAGTTAAAGCAAGGCTAAGAAGAAAGTACTCCCCTCTGCAAAGAAGTGGGGTTAAATTGAGTAGGAAGGTTCCTGCATGGGAGGGAGATAATTACTTCCACTCCCCACCCCCAGTCCTGGAAAACATCAACATTGCCTGATACTGTTTCCCTTGCAGCATCTCTGTGGGTCATGTCAGACATGAAATCACCACGTCCAACCACGGCCCGAGGTCCGTTTCGGACCCCAGGGAGGAATCAGACTGGCAGTCCTACAGACGTGCCGGCCAGATTTCTAGTGGGGGTCGGGGCTGTGCGGCGCAACGTATGGCCACACAGCCCTGCCCCCCCCCCCCCCCCCCCGGGGAGACGGCCGGCCAGCGGGGCCAATATGGGCAGGCACAGCAGCCAATGGGGATGTGATTTTCCAAGGGCAGGTACCCAGCACTTTCTAGCCACCAGAATTCTTTCCTCACCTCTCTCACTGCTTCTTC
>QEPC01008520.1:75435-86412 GCA_003113815.1 Sphenodon punctatus
GTGCACTCTATGTGGGGCTGCCCTTGACGACTGTTGAGAAGCTGCAGCTGCAGGTGCTTCCCTTAGATACACTGAGCGAAACAGTCCCAGCGAGCAGTCAGGGCTCAGGCAGGGACCTATCTCTAATCAGGCCTGTTCAAGGCCAGGTACATCGCTGTTGATATAAAATTAATTCATTAATAATGAGTCTGCGCAGGATGACAGCGAAATCCTCCTAAGCAGGGGAAATCGAGTTCCTGGGCTGTGAGGGGTTAATCTTCACCTTTCACCTTCACCTCTTAATTTGTATCCCGCCTTTCTCTGCTTTTCAGCAGACTCAAGGCGGCTAACAAATCAACCCACACAGGGGTGAACAATCAGCAATACACAATAGAACAATTATTAATACAATATAAAAAACAATAACAACAATAAACAACAATTGAATGTAATATAAATGGCCCACAAAACTCTGCATTACCAAACTAGTTAGCATTACCACAGAGCTGCAACTATCCCACGCAGGGGGGATCCTATGACTAACTCAATCCCATGCATATCTATAGCCAACTCTTACCAACCCCACCCACCCTAGTCCAAACTTCACCAGTGGCATTGTCCCGCCTGACTTCCCATTACGGTGCCAGGCGGGACCCCCCACCTGCTGCCACCAGGTGGTCCTCCCCCTCCAGTTCCTCCCCCACTGCCACCAGGGGCTGAGCCCGAGGGAGACCTCCCTCTCCCCCCAACATCCCTCAGAACAAACCCATACCCCAACATTTCAATGTAACATAACCCCCCCAACCCAATACCCCAAAGAACCCAAAATAAATGACAGCATCATTTCTCCCCCTACTCCCCTACAGTCCCCAAAGGGCCCCACCCATTGGCCGCGGCCCTTTGGCCTGCGGCTCACGCTGCACACTGCGCGCTTTTACAGGCGCGGTCACTTCCAGGTTGGGCAATGGAGGGGCGGGGCGGGGTGGGGGGAAGGAGTCCCATCTGGCACCCACACGTGCCGATGTTCGTGGCGCCCCCCTCCTCATACCCCGTACCCCCTCCTTGCTCATGGTTTATCTTCTCTGGACGTCTGTTCCCCCACAACTCCACCCCCCACCCTGAGAACTCCTCTAGCACCGGGGTGGCGATACACCTCTTTGGGGGCTGTTAAAGGGGTGGGGTGTGGGGAAAAAGCAGCTGGTTTCTTACAGCTTGAGACGTGAGAGACTGTTTGGAGGGCAGGTGGCTTGCTTTTCTGTTTAGCTGGGGCTCTTCCTCCTCCAGCTTCTTTAGCAATGGGCGAATCACTTTCAGGCTGGTGTACTCATTTAGAATCAACTCCCTCCAGAGCTCAGCTGCGCTTCTGCAGATTGGCAAAAAACAGGGGGATGGGGGGGTGCTTGTGATCTTTTGCTCTCCCTTGGCTCTGACCACTGGCATAACTTTGGGCTAAATGTGGGGGCATTTATGTCTCAGGGTATGAACTCCCGTCCGGGAGATGGCTGGGCCATCGACTTCAAAGGGGGCAGGATTCGCACCCATAAAATCCTATTGTTCATAACACTAATTTCCCTTTTGTCTCTCTTGGCTGGTCAGTTTCTCTGATCCTTCCTCAAGTCCCAGTAAAACATCCCCCAAACACCCCGTTTCCTGCAAATTAACTTCATCCATTATCCCATTAGCTTTTTTTCGCCACTTCCCTTCCTGCCAGTAACCACCTGAGCAGAGATTCCTCGGGCCGCACTGTTCTGGGTAAGCAGGGAGGGAAGGACTTAATTGAGGGGGGGGCTTATCAGGGCTCAGCCCCAGCAATTAAATTGGGGGGGGGGCTGAGCCCTGAGAAATATTCCCTGTAGGAATGTGTACCCTGAAATAATTTTTATAAACTTCTATCCTATCCTCTCCCACTCGTCTCTTCTCCAAGCTGAAGAGCCCCAACTCATGGGAGTGATCGGAAGGTTGTTACCTTGTAAAGGTTTTTCAAGATGGATCCCAACATTCTCACAGCTGGGTTGTGTGTGGCATGCTCACCATATTAAAATAATAGACCACGTGATGGTCTCAGGCTCCTCTAGTATAAAAAGCAATCTCCCCCCGCCCCAACGAATGACAGTTTCTTACAAACCCTTTCTAAGAATACAAGAAAAAAATTCCATGCAGGGCTTGAAGGGTGGGGGTTGTGAGAATGTTCAGAGCCATCCCAAATAACCTTGTTTAGAAGGTAGCAACCTTCTGTTCTTCGAGTGACTCCTCACAGGCCCTTTTTACACGGCTTCCCCGGGTGGGGGGGTTATGCACATGGCCACACACGCATCCCCACTCACCCACCGCTCATCCACACCCACAAAGAAACCGCCATTTTCCCCAGTTGCTCCGTGCGTGGGGACGAGTGGGGGGGGGTAGTAGGGATGCGTGATAGGTGGGTGCGCGCACTGCATGCCATGTTGTTCACACGGGGCTCCCCCACCCATGAACGCACAGCGTGGGGGCGGGGGTGTCAGCCTCCGCCGCCAGCCCCGAAGCCCTCGACATCCCCAGAGCCCCCAGGGCGCAAACATGCGGCAGGAGCCGGTGGAGCCCCCTCTCTCGCCGGCCGCATCGGCCGTCAATACAGGGCCCGTAGCCACGCCCCCCCCAGAGGCCGCTCAGCTGAATTCCCCTCCGAAGCAGAACGTACCATTGGCCACGCCCCCGACACTGCTGTGACGCTCGGAGCGTCTGCGGGCACGCACGGGGGCGGGGCTTCCCACATAAACGCCAGCGCCGCGCTCAGAACGGCGCTGGTGATTGTTTGAGACCGGCCCCCTTGCGTTTAGCCTTGTGTTGTTGTTGCGAAGTTGCCTGCCTAGATATTCCTGACCTCCGAGCCTGAGTGAACTCCCTCCAAGTGAATTCTCCTGACGTGCCTGAAGCGAGTGACAAAGCAAGTGGTGAGTGCAAGGTGTGTGAGTGTCCCCCTTCCCCTCCGTCCCGGGTCAGGGTTAGACCCCCCCCTGGGGAGCACTGTGAACGAGTGACCCTGCCTCCTTCCTTGCAAGCCCGGGTAAGGGCCCTCCCCCTGCACGGATTCCTCCCTGCACCTCGTTCCTTGCCTTCCCCTTGTCCCCTGAGAGCATGGAATAGGGAGTGTGGGGGTATTGTGCGGCCTCTCGTAATCCTAGCGCCCTATGATGATAGTGGTCTGTTCTCTTTCATTAGAGGTAACGGCCAACACACTATCCTGACGGGCACAAGACCCCCTCGTTATTGCCTCACCGAGAGAGCCGCTGTTATCGATACCCAGTGCGTGAGAGATACGAGTGGTGAACCCTCTGTGTTGTCCCCCCTCCCCGGTGACAAATCACCAGCAACTGTTAGCCCTAGTTGTCCCTATACGAAGGACGTTTATCATGGATGTAGCCACTGAATTGAGCCGCTTGACTCAGGCGGTTCAATCATTAGCCATGAAGCTAAAGGACATCCAGGCCCAACAAGGGGCCCTGACGTCCACTGTAAACCAACTCCAGGGAGCTGCCGCTGTGGCACCCAGCGCTGCTGCACCCGTGGCAGCTGCAGCCCCAGTAGCACCCTCTCTCCCCGTAGGGGCCCTTTTGGCGGTGGGGCCTAGGGAGCCCAAGGGACCCAAACTAGAAAAATTTATGGGGGAACGTCGGGGTTTCCAGGCTTTCCTTGCCTTATTATTATTATTAACAAACATTTATATAGCGCCAGCAGTGTACCTGGCACTTTACAAAGTAATAAAATATACACGGTCCCTGCCCCTAGGGCTTACAATCTGAGAGACAGGAGCTGGGGGAGAGACTTAGGAAGGGGAACAGAGGGAGAGACAAGGGGTCTAACATTCATGAAGATGCGAGGTCTCAAGTGCACGTACTTGGCTTGGTTACGGTGAGCCTTATGCCGGCTCACCTTTACTCTCCAGCCCCACTAGCAAATTATGCCGACTTCCTAAAGGAATTCACGTTTCTCTTTGACAACCCGCACCGTGCACGTGATGCTCAGACCGCAATCATGAACCTTCGCCAGGGACACCCCCCCGCTCTGGAATATATTACACAGTTCCAGCAGCTGGCCTTAGAACTTCAGTGGCCAAACGACGTCTTGCGAGTGATGTTCAAGAAAGGGTTGTGTGAAGAGATTAAGGACCAGTTGGCGTTCGTCAAGACCCCGGTTGCCTGGGAAGCCCTCGCCAATCTGGTGCTTCAAATTGAGGATCGCCTGGCCGAAAGAAAAAGAGAGAGACGCCAGGAGTCCCGATCGTACCAAGCGCGATCCACCTTCCCTCTCCCTCCACCTCGTCTGGCGGAAGCCAGCCGGCTATCCGAACCTGAGCCCATGCAAGTCGGGGCGTCCCGGGGGGCCTTGTCGAAGGAAGAACGAGACCGACGGCGTAGCACCCGCGCTTGCTTTTATTGTGGGGACCCATCCCACTTTATCGGAGAATGCCCCGAGCTGCCCCCAGAGCGGAGGAGGATGGGAAACGCCAGAGGCCGGGATGGGCAGGGGCCATCTCGGTCGTAACTGCGCACTCCAACTCCCTGAATCAGACACCTAGGGGTTCTCATTTGAGGATTCCCGTCACCTTGAGGATTAGTCCTCATCGGTCTATAGTATGCTGGGCCCTCATCGACTCGGATGCTTCAGGGAACTTCATCGACAGCACGCTGGCTGAACGATGTCAACTCCCCATTCAGAGGAAGAGGATACCGGAGCCTATCCACACTATCGAGGGGCCCCTTTGGTCTCGGGGCCTATTACCTCATGTACTGCACCCTTGACCTGTACCATAGGGGACCACGGGGAACAAATCCTTTTTGATCTCGTGTGTACCCCCGTTTCAAGTGGTCTTGGGGAGCCCGTGGCTCTGCCAACACTGGTCGGAAAGACAAGTACGTTTCGTGACTCCTTACTGTCTTCAGAAATGCTGCCTCCCAACACCGGGGCGAGTGGCACTGGCCACCTCTGGGCCCACCAAGGAAACCACAACCCTAGCTCTACCTAAGGAATACGAAGCCTTCCGGGATGTTTTCTGTAAAGTGCGGGCCACCGAACTGCCCCCACACCAGCCGTATGATTGCCCGATCGACTTGATGCCCGGGAAAGAACCACCATTTGGACGCATTTATGCCCTAGCCGAACCCGAACTAAAGGTATTGCAGCAATATCTGGACGAAAACCTTCATCAAGGCTTCATTCGACCTTCCACATCGCCTGCTGGCGCCCCCATATTTTTTGTCCCTAAAAAAGACGGGGGTCTTCGACCCTGTGTGGACTATCGAGGTTTGAACCAAATAACCATCAAAAATCAGTACCCTCTTCCCCTAATCCCAGAACTATTAGATCGCTTGCAAGGCGCTCAAGTTTTTACCAAGTTGGACCTCAGAGGAGCATATAACTTACTCCACATGCGCCCGGGGGACGAGTGGAAGACGGCGTACCGTACCCGTTACGGGTTATTTGAATACCTTGTGATGCCCTTCGGTCTTGCTAACGCCCCGGCCGCCTTCCAGCACCTCATTAATGAGGTCTTCTGGGATATTCTTGACGTATATGTCATCACCTACCTTGACGACATTTTGATCTACTCTCTTAATATGGACGACCATGTCAACCATGTGCGCAAAGTGCTCAGAAGACTCAGAATCAATAACTTATATTGCAAAAGAGAAAAATGCTTCTTTCATCTGCGCTCTCTCAGCTTCTTGGGATTTATCATAAGTCCCCTTGGAATTCTAATGGACCCGCAAAAGGTCGAAGCCCTAAACAAGTGGCCCGCGCCTAAGGCAGTAAAACCGTTACAACGGTTCCTCGGGAGCACAAACTATTACAGACAATATATCCCCAACTATGCAGAAATCACGGCCCCTTTGACCTTGTTGTTGAAAAAGAACCAACCCTACGAATGGACCCCAAAACAACAATACAGCTTCTCTTATCTGAAGGAAGCTTTCATGACAGCTCCTCTGTTACAGCACCCGGACCCCAACAAACCCTTTTTTGTAGAAGCAGATGCCTCTGGNCAAACTAGAAAAGTTTATGGGGGAACGACGGGGTTTCCAGGCCTTCCTTGCCTTATGTCGGCTCACTTTCACGCTCCAGCCCCATACGTATTCCACAGATGCGTTAAAGGTGGCCTTCATTATAGGCAACTTGGGAGACACCGCACTAGAGTGGGCTACGAACCTGCTACGCAGCGACAGCCCCTTACTCGCAAATTATGCCGACTTCCTAAAGGAATTCACGTTTCTCTTTGACAACCCGCATCGTGTACGTGATGCCCAGACCGCAATCATGAACCTTCGCCAGGGACGCACCCCTGCTCTGGAGTATATTACACAGTTCCAGCAGCTGGCCTTAGAACTTCAGTGGCCAAATGACGTCTTGCGAGTGATGTTCAAGAAAGGATTGTGTGAAGAGGTCAAGGACCAGTTGGTGTTCGTCGAGACCCCGGTTGCCTAGGAAGCCTTCGCCAATATGGTGCTTCAAATTGAGGATCGCCTGGCCGAAAGAAAAAGAGAGAGACGATCGTACCAAGCACGACCCACCTTCCCTCTCCCTTCGCCTCGTCTGGCGGAAGCCAACCGGCTATCTGAACCCGAGCCCATGCAAGTTGGAGCGTCCCGGGGGGGCCTTGTTGAAGGAAGAACGAGACCGACGCTGTAGCACCCGCGCTTGCTTTTATTGTGGGGACCCATCCCACTTTATCGGAGAATGCCCCGAGTTGCCCCCAGAGCGTAGGAGGATGGGAAACGCCAGAGGCCGGGATGGGCAGGGGCCATCTCGGTCGTAACTGTGCACTCCAAATCCCTGAATCAGACACCTAGGGGTTCTCATCTGAGGATTCCCGTCACCTTGAGGATCAGTCCTCATCGGTCTATAGTATGCTGGGCCCTCATCGACTTGGGTGCTTCAGGGAACTTCATCGACAGCACGCTGGAGGAATGGTGGCAACTCCCCATGCAGAAGAAGATGATACCGGAGCCCATCCACACTATCGACGGGTCCCCTTTGGTCTCGGGGCCTATTACCTCGTGCACTGCACCCTTGACCTGCACCATAGGGGACCACGGGGAACAAATCCTCTTTGATCTTGTGTGTACCCCCTTGTTTCAAGTGGTCGTAGGGCGCCCGTGGCTCTGCCAACACAACCCCACGATCCACTGGGCTGAAAGACAAGTACTTTTCATGACTCCCTACTGCCTCCAGAAATGTCGCCTCCCAAGGCCGGGGCAAGTGGCATTGGCCACCTCTGGGCCCGCCAGGGAACCCACGAACCTAGCTCTACCTAGGGAATACAAAGCCTTCCGGGATGTTTTCTGTACCGTGCGGGCCACCGAACTGCCCCCACACCGGCCGTATGATTGCCCGATTGACCTGATGCCCGGAAAAGAACTACCATTTGGACGTATTTATGCCCTAGCCGAACCCGAATTAAAGGTATTGCGGCAATATCTGGACGAAAACCTTCACCAAGGCTTCATTCGACCTTCCACGTCGCCCGCTGGTGCCCCTATATTTTTTGTCCCTAAGAAAGACGGGGGTCTTCGACCCTGTGTGGATTATCGAGGTTTGAACCAAATAACCAAATAACCATCAAAAACCGGTACCCTTAATCCCAGAACTATTAGATCGCCTACAAGGAGCCCAAGTTTTTACCTAGTTGGACCTCAGAGGAGCATATAACTTGCTCCGCATGCGACCGGGGGATGAGTGGAAGACGGCGTTCCATACCCGTTACAGGTTATTTGAATACCTTGTGATGCCCTTTGGCCTTGCCAACGCCCCGGCCGCCTTCCAGCACCTCATTAATGAGGTCTTCCGGGATATTCTTGACGTATATGTCATCACTTACCTCGATGACATTTTGATCTATTCCCTCAATATGGACGACCACGTCAACCATGTGCGTGAAGTGCTCAGAAGACTCAGAATCAATAAGTTGTATTGCAAAAGAGAAAAGTGCTTCTTTCATCTCCACTCCCTCAGCTTCTTGGGTTTTATGATAAGTCCCCTCGGAATCCAAATGGACCCGCAAAAGGTCGAAGCCTTAAATAAGTGGCCCCCGCCTAAGGCAGTAAAACCATTACAACGGTTCCTTGGGAGCGCAAACTACTATAGACAATATATCCCCAATTATGCGGAAATCACGGCCCCCTTGACCTTGTTGTTGAAGAAGAACCAACCCTACCAATGGACCCCAAAACAACAATACAGCTTCTCTTATCTGAAGGAAGCTTTCATGACAGCTCCCCTGTTACAGCACCCGAACCCCAACAAGCCCTTTTTTGTAGAAGCAGACACCTCTGGGAAAGCCATAGGAACAGTGCTACTGCAAGAACATGAATCACCCGAGCCCCTACTCCCTTGCGCCTATTATTCCAGACAACTGACCCCAGCCAAAAGGAATTATAATATTCTCGACCGGGAACTCTTGGCAATTAAGATCGCTTTTGAAGTATGGCGTCACTACTTAGAAGGGGCTCGACATCCAGTGACCGTAGTGACAGATCACCGGAACCTAACCTTTCTTCAGACTGCCCAGATTGCTAACGCCCGTCACGCCCGCTGGGCCTTGTTTTTGCAAGATTCGACTTTCACATTCGTTATCGGCCCGGGAAACTGCACCTACTAGCGGACGCCCTTTCGCACTATCATGAAAACAGTCCACCTCTCCCTGTTAACCCCGAACCTATTCTAAGGCCCCCAGACATTTGCAGGCACATACACGATGTTACAAGAAATTCAAGCAGCCGCCTTGCAAGAAATTCCCGAAGTCACCTCACCTGCAGTAGCAGCTCCCTTGCCAACAGGAGCACCTAATCAATTACACTTAGTAAGAGTTCCCCCCTCCTGTCAACAAAACATATTGTGGGCCCATCACGATGCTCCCACAGCAGGACATCCCGGCATTGAACGAACTTCGCAGTTGATTCGTCGTTCCTTCTGGTGGCCCAGCCTGCGACAAGATGTCGCCCGGTACGTAACTAGTTGTGGCACCTGCGCACGGACCAAAACACCTCGCCAAGCCCCGACAGGACTCCTTCAGTTGGCATCTCCCCCTTTAGGACCTTGGCGACGGGTAGGCCTTGACTTCGTCGTGGACCTCCCCCCATCTCGGCAATATACCACGGTACTAGTAGTAGTGGATCACTTTACCAAACTAGCTCACTTTATCACCTGCAAAGGACTACCATCAGCCAAGCGCACCGCGCTGCTCTTTATTCGACATATTTTGAAACTTCACGGTTGTCCACAGTAGATTATAAGCGACAGAGGGTCCCAATTCACGTCGCGATTTTGGAAAGCCTTGTTTCAAGCCTTACAAGTAACACTTAAGCCCACCACTGCCCACCACCCCCAGGCGAATGGGCAAGTGGAAAGGGTAAACCAAAATATGGAGCAATATCTACGATGTTATATAAATTACCTCCAAGATGATTGGCACACATGGCTCCCGCTTGCGGAGTTCGTGTATAACAATGCACCCAATGCTTCATTGGGGAATTCCCCCTTCTTCGTCACCTACGGCTTTCACCCCCGGGGGGGGCCATCGAAACTCCAACCACGGCAGTACCTGCCGCAGGAGCACTTGTCCAACAGATCCGACATGCACAATCAATTGCACGACAAGTATTACTGCAAGCACGGCAACAATATAAAGTTCAGGCCGACCGGCATCGATGCCCCGGACAGCCGTTGCAACCTGGGGACCTCGTCTGGATCGACCGGCATCGATACCCTTCTTCTCGGCCATCCCCCAAGCTCGATCATCGTTATATTGGACCTTTCCCCATACTACGGCAACTAAATGATGTAACCTATACGGTGAAATTGCCCCTCCACTCACGAATCCATCCCACCTTCCATGTGTCCCTTCTGAAAAAAGCCACCATACGCCCAGGAACTCCCTCAATAGAAACCCCAGACCCCCTTGTCCAACCCGGGGGGGACCCTGACTACGAGGTGAAGGCAATCTTGGACTCCAAGATTCGACGGGGCCGTCTGCATTACTTAATTGACTGGGCTGGCTTTGGGCCATCGGATCGTTCCTGGGAACCCACTAGCAACGTTACCGCCCCTCGCCTTATTCGGCTATTCCACCTTCGCCACCCCTCAAAGCCCGGCCCCGGGGGGCGGCGGCTTCAACGGGGGGGTATTGTCAGCCTCCGCCGCCAGCCCCGAAGCCCTCGACATCCCCAGAGCCCCCAGGGCGCAAACATGCGGCAGGAGCCGGTGGAGCCCCCTCTCTCGCCGGCCGCATCGGCCGTCAATACGGGGCCCGTAGCCACGCCCCCCCCAGAGCCCGCTCAGCTGAATTCCCCTCCGAAGCAGGACGTACCATTGGCCACGCCCCCGACGCTGCTGTGACGCTCGGAGCGTCTGCAGGCACGCACGGGGGTGGGGCTTCCCACATAAACGCCAGTGCCGCGCTCAGAACGGCGCTGGTGATTGTTTGAGACCGGCCCCCTTGCGTTTAGCCTTGTGTTGTTGTTGCGAAGTTGCGTGCCTAGATATTCCTGACCTCCGAGCCTGAGTGAACTCCCTCCAAGTGAATTCTCCCCTGACGTGCCTGAAGCGAGTGACAAAGCAAGTGGTGAGTGCAAGGTGTGTGAGTGTCCCCCTTCCCCTCCGTCCCGGGTCAGGGTTAGACCCCCCCTGGGGAGCACTGTGAACGAGTGACCCTGCCTCCTTCCTTGCAAGCCCGGGTAAGGGCCCTCCCCCTGCACGGATTCCCCCCTGCACCTCGTTCCTTGCCTTCCCCTTATCCCCTGAGAGCGTGGAATAGGGAGTGTGGGGGTATTGTGCGGCCTCTCGTAATCCTAGCGCCCTATGATCAGGGCCCCGAGGGATCCGTGGGTCTGCAAATCGCAGATTTCCCGCGGAATTCCCCTCCCCCCGCGGAATCTCCTGCCCCGCTTACCCCAGCGCAGAATTTCCAGCCTGCGCTGCGGGGACGCGGGGCAGGAGATTCTACGGGGGAAGGGGAATGAACAAACC